>JAOTQR010096022.1:0-30658 GCA_025774065.1 Solanum ossicruentum | reverse complement strand
CTCTCTCTCTCTCTCTCTCTCTCTCTCTCTCTCTCTATATATATATATATATATATATATATATATATATATATATAGCCTTGTTCATCTAACGATTTTAATGCAGGTTTTAACATGACTTCATTACATTGCATGCCCACATACTTAGTATATTCAAATGTACTAATGCATATTCTATGCCTGCATTATATTACAATGTAAGTGCAAGTGATCCTATCCTCCATCCCTGTGGCTAGATCTAGATACTTGACGATCCGAATTGGGTTAGTCCTTATGCTTTGAGGACAAGGTCTATTATTTTATTTTTCATGCTTTGCATATGTACTATAGATAACATTTTTTTATGTTCAGGGTGAACCAAGACCTGTCTGAGCCCTCATATGTCATGAGTTAGAGACATCTGTTCGACCTATGTTTTTATTCAGTTTCAAATTTGTTTACTCTCATGTTATGGTCTCCTTTCAGGCTATGAGTATGATGAGTACTTGCTTCCACATATGCTCGAAATTGTGATTATTTGCCTTGAATGCTTATTATATGCTAAGGGGTTAGTTGGAGGTTTCTTTGGGAGTCTAATTCACCATGTTACGGCTAGGCCCTACTCTTGGATTGTGACAAAGTTTGTATTAGAGAACTAAGTTTTGAAATGGTCTTCGAAGTCCAATGTACTACATCAAGTAGAGTCTTATCATGAGTCTGAACTGCACCACATCTATGAATAGGAGGCTACAAGGTATTTTATAGAATGTCTTACTTTTTCATGATTCATGTCATGCCATAGAATGTGTCCTAAAGTTTTCTAAATCTAATGAATGTTTCTTTATTTCCTTTTAGGATGATTTCTCAATTATTAACACCTCATCCTAGACAAGTTCCCATTCGTGAGGACTAAGCTCTCCAAGAGCCTATGGTGGAGACAATCATTAATGTCGAATTTTGGATTGCAATTGTATGATGGTCAGGGCCATGGTTTCCCAAGTTGGACATGCTACTCCTCCTCATATACCTACCCTAGCTGCTAGGGTGAGAGACTTCGCTTGGATGAATCTTATGGAGTTCTGTGGTTCCAAATTAGATGAGAATGGCCAGGAATTCATTGATGAGATCTACAAAATGCTAGCTGTTATGGAGGTATCTTTAGAAGAGAAGGCTAAGTTGGCCGTCTATCTATCTAAGGGAATGACCCAAGTATGGTACCTCAATTGTTGACTGAGAGAGTGATGATGATAGAGTTGGTTGGGAGGAGTTTTTTTTAGATCATTTTTTCCTTCTTGAGCTTAAGGCAGCTAAATTGATTAAGTTTATCAACCTCAAGCAAGGAGTCCTCAAGTTCACTAAACTCTCAAAGTATGCTTCTACACTAGCGGCTGACCCTTGTGCTAGAATGCAGAAGTTTATCTCAGGGATTTCTAACTTGGTTATCAAAGAATGCCACACAACTATGCTTATTAAGGAGATGGATATTTCTAGGCTCATGACATATGCAAAACAGATTGAAGGGGAGAAACTCAGGGAGAGGAGAATGAGGTATTCCAAGAGGGCGCGTTTTGAGGGTGGGTTGTCCAACTCTAGAGGTGGTAGTGGAAATGACCTTCGGGGCCAAAGGTTTTATGGACAAGGCCCAAATAAAGATCCAAAACCGAGGGTTGCTAATGATAGAGTGTCTTATCTTATTAGAGTGTCTTATCTCAAGGCAGAAGTTGTCACGGTCCCAACCTAGGGCCTAGGTGTGACATGGTGAATTGGGAACCCGAAGGTAACCCAAGCAAGCCTCATAGCATACATAAGCACATCCTTGGTTAAGAAGCGTGGTTCAATCATCATTAATTTATACTAAGGGATTAAGGGCTTAGGACACACTTTATGGGACAAGGGGCAATGGTTTCCCATCATTTCAAACACGACATATAATTTTAAGAGAAAAGGAACATGGAACACACTCTATAGGGAACAGGGACTTAAATAATTAACCATCTTACTATCATCATCAAAAGCACCCATATAAATGGGATAGGGACTAATGAATATCTCTATATATATATATAAAAGTGCCACAAGATACGTATATAGCATGATATCCAACAATACATCTAGTCATAAGTGGGACGAGGGCCAAGACATGTTCCCGGTTCACTCTCAAAAGTAAAGAAATAGGAGAATCAATGTATTAACATAAAAAAGTTAGAAAAGGGGTGGATATATCCCTCCAAACTAGAGGACTCACCACAAGTAATATCTTATAATGTCCAAAGCTAGCCATGTGGAAGATATCAAGGAGCGCCAGTCCCTACATGATAAAATCATGTAGGCATTGAGTATACATTAGTACTATGGAATGCACTAAGTATGCAGACATACAATGCAATAAAGTGCAAGTAATATACTAGTGAACTATATGATGTTTTAAAACTTTACTTAAGCCACGAAACATAAGATAATGCATGAGGTGCACTTAATTGATTGCATAAGAAAACACTTAGGCTTAGAATAATGAGGAACATAGCTTATTATACATAAGTAAAATAGAATTACCTTTAGGAAAATAATGCATTAATTTAAGGAAAGTGAAACGACCTCAAAAAGTGCCCGAAAATGTGCCTCGGAAGTGCCCGAAATCGTAATTTCTATATATCTCAAAATCCAAGGGTAATATTAAAAATCTGACTTCATATTCCTGATTAGGAGGCCAAATTGAGTGAAAAATGGGTCTAAACCCGATTTTAGAGAAACCGTATTAAAATTTGAAAATCTCAAAATATGATTTCTAGAGAGGTTTCTGTGCCCCTGGCATGACGCCCCAAGGGTGCGCCTCTGTATATTTTTGTGCCAGTTTTTTTTTATCTCTGTTCAATACTTTTGGGTCTTGGGTCTAAGTCTTCTCATGCTTGAAAATACCTATACTTAGCCATATTTCACTTTCATATCATACAAGACATTCCCCAATACTTTCTCAAACACTTAGACAAATATTTTACTAAAAATTCAAGTGCCAATCTCATTCCGGATCTTAAGGATTTCACTCAAGCTTCAAGTTCTCATCTCAATCTTCATCAAGGAATTCTTCTAAGCTAAGGTATGTGGATTTCAATTATTGGGCCCTTTAACCCATGGTGCCCAAGCTTCCTTTTTACATAAGCTTCATGTTTCAAAGTTGATTTACTTATGGGTCTTACTTACTATAAATTCGACAATGAACTATGTTAGGATCTCCTAAAAGTATGACTATCTATGAGGATGGTCTATTCCTACACATATAATATGTTCTATATATAAGCATGTTTACTTCAAGTATTATTCATGCATGGCATATTGTTATATGTTCATCTATTGCCTAACTATGCATTTTGAATATGTTGTCTATCTCATTACATTTCATCCTACATTCTTAGTACATTCAAATATACTATTACACACTCCATGCTTACATGATGTTACCATGTCGGAACTGGAGCCCCATTTGATCATCCTCCTCCTCCACGTGGCTAGTGCGATATCTCTTAAAACAAGTTGGCGAGTCCTCAACTTCGAGGACATACTTCTCTTGATTTATACTATGTATAGACTCTTTTTTCTTTAGTGTATGCTTGACTATGAGGGTGAGCCCGATTGTTTGTCTTGGCCCCCGCTAAGTTCTATGTTTAGAGGTGTTGTTGGACATGTTATGTAATGATGCTATGAGATTTGACTCTCTTGAATCTTTTGATGTTTCATGATATAAAAGATATCCTTTAGCCCTATGTTCCCTCTTTACTATCTCTTATTGTAGTTTTATTGTTTTGGCGACCAAGGATGTGTAATGATATATTAAGAGGCTTGATTGGGATTCCTTCGGGTTCCCCCATTCGCCGTGTCATGTCTAGGCCCTAGGCTTGTGCCTTGACACTATTGTACTTTGAATGTTGTGGGTGTGGTAATGGATAATTTGATGAATGAGGGGTTTCTTGTAGAAATTTTGGATAGACAAGTAAAGAGGTTGAGAAACAAGGACGTAGCTTCTGTCAAGGTCCTTTGGAGAAAATAACAAGTTTAATGTGCCACATGGGAAGCCGAAGCGGACATGCAAAAGTGATATCCTTATCTTTTCCACTCTACTCAAGCCTAAGGTACTAACTTAAGTCCCCTATATGATTTTAAGTCTTAAGTTTCAACCGTTATTTCATTTTGTATGGATTCATATTTATGTTGACAAGTTTATGGTGATTTTTGACATTCATGTTGAGATTTTTAAAATGATGTTTACATGCATTTGTTGCATTCATGTCGGGCTGAAATCTTCAAGATTACTTCTTTTATGTACATTTCTTTGACATTCGGGGATGAATCTTCCCAAGGAGGAGATATTGAAACGCCCCAAAAGTGCCCTAAAAATGTGCTTTGTAAATGCTCATATCCTAGTTTTCATATATCTCAAAATTCCTGCGTGATATCAAAAATTTGACTTTATTTTCTTGATCAGAGGGCAAAATTGGGTGGGAGATGGTTATAACTCCGATTGTAGAGGACTCGTATCAAAATTTCATTTTCCACAAAAATTTCAAAAACAGAAGGCATCCCTGATGCCTCCGAAATGTGCACCCATCGTGGAGGTGCATTTGCACTCCCTTAATTTGCCCTGTTCAGCCTATGACATTGGGTCTTGGCCCCATGGCTACATATGCATGAAAATATCTATACGTATTCATTTTTCAACTCTATATCACTCAAGACACACTCTCAAAACTCTCTCTAACACTTAGCCAAATATTTCCTCCAAATTCAAATGTTTCAAGCTTAATTTCGGATCTCAAGAACTTCATTCATGATTTAAGTTCTCTCCAGATCTACATCAAGGACATCCCCAAATTTTAGGTATGTGGGTTTCAACCATTGGGTTCTTTCACCCATGGTGCCCAACCTTCCTTTTATAAAATTTGTATGTTCCTAAGTTGTATTACTTATAAGTATTACTTATTATGAATTATGATTACAAATCATGTCGGGGTTTTATGAAATGCTGATTAGAAACACATGTCTACCTATTTCAAGCTTATACTATGAGATGGTTTATCTATTGTGACTATGCATATTTTGACATATGAAACTATGATCTATTATGAGATTTGATGATGGATTTTAAGGTATCTTACATGAGAATTTTACTATGTGTTGGTGGAATGTTTTACATTAAGTTTTCTCACATTACTTCACTCTTGAATTTCATGATTTTGAACTAGCATTGCATACCCACCAAGTGTTTGATAAAATGTCTTGATAAGGATTCTTGAGCTATTGATGATCTATTGCATGGATTATGAATCAAGTGACTATATGATGATTAAGGGATTATATATATGTATTGAGTTCATGAAATTATCTATAGTATTGCAAGTTGACCACACCTTGTTGGGGGTTGACATGCCCAATCACCTTGTTGAGGGGGTGACATGCCTTGACCACCTCGTCGAGGGGTGACATGCCTTGACCACCTCGTCGAGGGGTGACATGCCTTGACCACCTCGTCGAGGGGTGACATGGCCGTACTACCACGTCAAGGGGGATGTACCTTGACCACTGCATCGGAGGGTGACATGTCTGTACTAGCATGTACATCGACGGGTATGTACCCTGATCACCTCGAGGGGAATGTACCTGATCACCTCGTCGGGGGGTGAATGCCCGTACTACCACGTTGAAGGGTAGGTACCTCAATCACTTTCATAGGGGGTGACATGCCTTGGATTCTGAGTAATAGTTACTTGGTCTAGGATTATGGTCTTCTCTCACACTTGTGTTATGTTCAATACAAGATATATGATTTACAATTGTATTTTACTTCAAGCATTGATCATGCATGCCATATTGATATTATATTCATCCTTTGCTTATGATTATGCATTTCGACTATATTAGCTTATGTCTTGTTGCATTGCATACTCCATACTTAGCACATTTAAATGTACTAATGCATACTCTATGCCTACATGATGTTACCATGTTGGAACTAGAGCAACTCATGATCATCCTCTATGTGGCTAGTTTTGGCATCTTGAAGAGAAGCTTTGGTGAGTCCTCAAGTTTGGGGATACTAGCTATGATACTCTTGCATTTGTTATATCTTTATGTTTAACATTTGGTACTATGAGGATGAGCTCGAAAATTCTCTTGGTCCCTGTCCAATCTATGCTAGAGGTGTTGTTGGAACAATTGATTTAATTGTGCTATGATCTTAACTTTATATGTTTTATGATTATCCAAGGCTTCCCTGAGTCCCGTTTCCCTTCTTTATGTCTCATATTGTTGACGTTTTGCTTCTGCGAATAAGAATGTGTGATTGATATACTAAGAGGCTTCTTTGGGTTTCCTTCGGGTCCCCCATACGCCGTGTCATGTCTAGGCTCTAGGCTTGGGTCACAACACATTCGCTCCGCAATCCTTGCAAATGGTAGATCTAGACACATGCCCCTATGATAGGTGTCAACGCAGGCCTAACTGTTCTCATCAAGGGCATGATAGAAGATCTCCACCAAGGCGTCATCAACTAATTTATGGTCAGGGACGCTCCTCAGATATTTTGTAAATCACTCCCAAGCAGTACTAATTGAATCACCAGGGAGTTGCTCGAAGTTATTTATCTCGTCCTTCAACTTGAGCTTCTTCGATCCGGAGTACCTCTCCAAAAAGGCCTTCTGCAAGTCTTCCCAAATGGTGATTAAACTCCATAGGAGCTCAGATATCCATATTGCAGCATCGCAGTAAGAGACAATAGGACAACAATAAGCCCCACAACATCCATAGACACATTCTATATCCCCATCACACTGTTACAAATGAATGCCAAAATGTGTAGGTTGATATGAGGATCCTCTGATGGTAAGCGCACAAATAGCCCATGGTTCTGTAGTATCTGAAGTAACCCTCTCAAGACTGTGAACTTTGTGTCTACTGGTAATGGTGGCAGCACAACAACTCCAATCACCTCCATAGCCATAGGATTCAGCCTATACTGGTTCCACTGGTAAGCATTGGCATTAAAATCCTTAGGCTGTGGAGAAATATCCTCAAGAGTAGGTGGATTCTCATTCTCAGCATCTTTATTGTTATTCTTCTCAAAGTTCTGTGTATCTCTGGATCAAACGGAGTTAAGGAATAGCCTTGACTCCAAGTGTGGGGCATAGACTACACCTACACCCTGAAAAGAAACAAAAACAACAAACAAAAATAAAATAAGGAAACTAAGGATTAACACTCAAATTATAAATGAATTCACTAAGTCTAGCCATATTCCCTGACAATGGTGCTAAAATCTTGATGTCACCCAAATTACACCTCCTTTCTAGAGGATAAAGCAATCGTTGTCAAGATATATAACCTATAAAGCAATCGTTGTCAAGATATATAACCTAACCAAGGTTAGGGTCGAAGCCACAGGGAATACGTAGACTCAAGAATATTTAACAATTCACAATCTAAATAGTTAACCAACTTAATTCTGCAAAGGAGGGGTGATTTACAATAATCAATAAGAAAATAAAACTAACAAACTATTACAAGGGAGAAGTCAATAATGGAGAGAAGCTAGGGTATTGTGTTTCCCATGATTCCCTAACATAATATCACTGGATAACCTAATTCTTTTCTAGTGTATAGCATGCAGGACAGTAATTTATGTTCACCAATCCCTTTTGTCAAAGGCGAGAGGTGAATTTCACAATGTAACGTATCCCATTTCAACAGTGTGCATTACTAACCATTACCTATCAGCCAAAGTACAACCTCCCGTTGGCCCAGTTTGGTTAATATGAAAGCACATCAATCGAATCTTGTTAATAAATCTCTTTTTCTATTCATTACTACTGTTGTCCAGTCAATAACACTAAGCGGGTTCTAATATTGTCCACCACTAGAAAACATGCAAAGCAAAGAGAATTAATTAACATATCCATATACACTTTTCAAGAATTGTGAAATATCTAGTTTTACTTTGTTAGCTCTTCATAGCTCCCACAGCCCTAACTGTGGATTTAACTACTCATGCTATATGTAGATGCAGAGGTTATGAATTGAGAAAACATAATTGAACACTTACACAATATAATTAAGAACAAACAATCCAGCTTCAATAAGAATCACAAGCTTTAATGTAAAGTTCAATCACAAGTGTTTCGAAAGACTCTCCAATAGGATCTTACAATTTGCTCTCTCAAAATATTGAGTTCTCTTAGTACTAGACGAAAACTTGTGCAAAATAACCTAAAACCCTATTTATAATAAGTAAAGTTTAAGTCCTAAAAAATAGGAGAATTGGTTGGCACGCCATATGAAAGGTACTTTATGTCTTGTATTGACTTCTACGACACGTAATCGAGGTCTTGTACTCAACTGCTAAAATTTTGGACTTCAACTCTACGATACCCCTCTATGACTCGTAAAGTGATTTGTGACTCATAAAGGGGGTTTCTTCTAATGATATTCCTGAAAGTCCAATTCTCTGATCCTGAGGGCACGAATGCTCTTCTACGACTCTTAAACTCTTCTATGACTCATCTGCATGTTCATAGAATGAAGTTCAGACAATAGCCCCTCACTAAAAATCTTCACAAAACCACCTTACATCCCGTAGAATGGTCTACAACCCATAAGGAATCTCGTATAATAGCAAAAACCAGCAACTTCTGCGATTTTCCCCAAAACATTGGCTAACTTGTAATCCTGCAAACATAAACACAAAAACATATAAAAGCCACTAACATCGCTTTGAGAACACACATAATTCCTAGTTTTAAGAATCAAAAGTGCTATATTTTGGCGGCACATTAGGCACCCTCCTATTAGTTTAGTTGAGTGGTTACAAATTTGGCCAATAGCCATAGAGCATTGCGAATCCTCGCATTTAACATGTCATTATTGGGAAGTTGATACTTGAGTGAGGGATTGTTTCCATCTTGTCCACCATCTGAATAGCTTAAGAGATATTCTGAAATCTATCAAATAGAAATCAGAAATAAACCTTAGAGGATTTACCTCTACCGCACGACACAAATCACGAAGAGCTAATTCATTTCATAAAACGCCTCATAGCCTCCTATTCATAGTTATGGCACACTTTACAATCATGAACAAGACTCTATTCGACATGGTGTGTTGAAATTTTGAGAACCATTTACAAACCTAGTGCTCTGGTACCAGGCTAGTCATGACCTAAGCCTAGGGCCTAGACGTGACATGGCAAATGGGAAAGCAAAGGAATCCCAAACAAGCCTCTTAAGCATGCATCGCACATCCTTAGTTTTGAGAAAGCATAGAAGAGCAATAAATATGTAGCACATAATTTCTAAGGAAAATGGGGCTTTGGACTCACGCTATGGGTGTGTTCTAGGGAAGAGAATAAGCATGAAATCATGTAGCAAATAAGTCTAAGGGGCGAGTAAGTATAACTCACGCTATTTGGTATTTAGGGACTTGGAACTTCTATCTTGTCAACATAATAAACATTCACCACAAAAGGATATAAGGAAAAAAGGGAAAACTCCAACAACACATAGACAGAATAAGAGTCGAGCTTATAACACACAACCCATGTAACCAACAACACCTCTAGATACAAATGGAACTGGGGCCAAGACATCTCCTAGTCTCACACTCAAAGATAGTATCCAAAAGAAAATAGAGTAGTCTAAATAAAAGCATGAAAGTAAATGGATGTAGTCCGTGGATGTGGAGGACTCACAAATTGCAAGCCTTCATCGAACCGATTAATCGCGCGGAAGAGGAGGATAGAAAGAGGCTCCGGTTCCTACATGGTTAGATCATGCAGGAAAAAAGTATGCATTAGTACTTGCAATGTACTAAGTATTTGGAGTGCAATTCATTAAGGAACATAAGACATAATAATCAAAATGCATTACACAATCAATTGACATAATCTAATTATGACGCGTATAATTAATGCTTATAAAACATGCATGAAGATAATTAAACTTGCATAATATATCATATATATGTTGAAGGAGACCCTGACCGACATATAAGACAAAGCGAGCTACTACTTAGATTCTCGATGTTCATTACACACCAAATGAAGAAGTGGTCTACCTGCCAAGATAAACCAAGCATGAACCCACAAAGTGGAGAAACTTATCCTAGATGGATCCACTAGTAAAATCCCATTTAGGAAAATAGTATAAACTTATGGTAGCAAATAGTCGAGCCCCCACCTTAAGCCTCTTTCGGTACTTAGTCTAGTCCCACAAAATAATTAAAATAATGATAAATTGAATCATAAGTCGAATGACTTGCAAAAACATGATTGCATGCATGAGTAGCTCATTTAAATACTTGACCCTTACACATGGGAATATACCTTACACTATAGGGTAAAAACATTGCATAAACTTGACCCCTTCTATTAGGCTTTGCGTGTCATATGATTTTGGAAATTATAGTATGCTTCACCCCTTCTAGTGAGCTTAAGTAAGTATATGAGGGTAAAATAGTTATTATTCTTAACCCCTTCATATAGACATTATTCACTCAGAAGAGGGTAAAAATATAGAATAAGGGCTCAATATTTTATTTACAAATCATAGGAACTTTTTATCAGTTCAATACATGCTTAGGAGTCCATATTTTATCATAACATGCTTGTCTTATAATTCATGCAATAATGACTCTTTCACATAGAAATCTTGTTATGTAAATTTAGTCGAACATCATGGGTATATGTACATATGCTTAAAATCATGCAATTCAAAAGTATAAGACAAGGAAGGAGTAAATCAATTCACTTCAAATTTATTCAGATCAATCCACCATTATTGTAGTACAACCCTTATTATTTAAAAATCATATTTCAAGATGCATAGTAGAAAATAATTAGTTTAAATCGTTCTTGATCAACCCATTATAATTATATATACATCATCTTCCCAAATATGGACATAGGAATATGAAACTCATCTTGTCAGGTAAGACCTAGTTGAGACTCCCTTAATATTCATATAAATTCATAAATGTCACATGATATATTACTCATGATAATGCACAAAAATAAACCATCATAGAATGCATAGTAGTAACACCATATGCAAGAGTTCATAAATTACCCATTAAGATATATAAATTTCATGTAGTTGGAGAAAATAAATAGTTGGAGTTGTGGGAAGGAAGGTTTCCACAATCAACCCACATACCTTGTCAACTTAATGAAGGGAAAAATCTGATTGGAGGTAAAGAAACCAAAACCCTTCCTTGCACTCTCCTATGAAGACCTTGAAGAATTGGGAGGAGTTTGGGACTTAGCGTGTTTCTGGAATGAAGAGGAATAAGGTGGATTAGGGTTGAAAAGGGCTAATATGGGACATAATGGAGGAAAAATGACGTGGTATTAGGTTTAGTGTATCAGGAATGGGCTAAACTACCCTTTTTAAAACTAGTCGAACAGATTCCATGAAAACCCATATACGGGCTGTAATTCTTTCTATGGCCCATAGAGTGGTTCATAGAAGCTTGTAGCCTAACAATGCTTTACTAAAATGGGCATAACTTTGGTTCGAACTCCAAATAAGGTTAAACAAGTTGCGTTGGAAAAATAATTCGAAGAGCATTCGTTTTGTTGGTAACTTAGAATCTAATTCATTGTGTGGTAAGCGATATGATTATTTAAAGTAGACACATATCAAAACTCATGCTAGAACTTAGATGATTGGAATCATTTGCACTCGAGTTGATGAGAGAGGGGCTTGGAATTGAATGAGGGGTCATGGACGGGTAGATGAGGCTCTTAAGGTAATAGAAAAGGTTGCAACTTCCCCGATATAATCACAGTACAGGACCATGAGGCCCCGTTTACGAGTCATTGTCCATTCTATGGGTTGTAGATAGGGTTTCATCTGAGAGCTTTTAGAGATCCCCTTATCTGATTCTCATTCTACGGGACGATCTATGGCTCGTAAACATTTTATAGGTCGTCAAAAGAGTCGTACATTAAACTCCTAAAAGATCCCAAATTTCACCAAGTCTGACTAGGTTCTACGACACCATATACGAGTCGTACATCCTACGACTCAAAAAATCCTCTCGTAAACATTGATAGCTTTTCCAAAAATTTCCAAGGCTTATTTTCATGCATCTCTCATACCCCTCATAGGTGGGGTCTTATAGTCTCATAGCCTCTCACTCAATATAGTGCACACTTCAAAACCTTTAATGAGTCTCCATGTCATAGGGTACACATGGACATTAAAGGAATATTTTAAAACCTCGTGCTCTGATACCAAGTTTGTAACGACCTGACCTAGGGCCCTAGTCATCACACGGTGAATGAGATACCCTAAGGCACCTCACCCAAGCCATTTTAAGCATCATAGCCATTCATAGGCATATATGTAGAGAATTGAGGAAGTAAAAACACGGAAGGGTCTATAGGCCTTTTTAAACCAATGAAGCAACATTAAAAAAAGCTACATTATTAACTGACATACTTTCTTGACAAGCATCCCAACTAATACATAGGTGGACGGGACTGGTACGGTCAATTTCGATCAATAGAAAACACTTTATAATCGTGAAACATAGAAAGAAAATGCCTCAAAACGGCCATAAATATGTCACCTCAAAATAATACAAGGTAGAAAAGAAAATGGTACAGTCCCAAACTAAGGGCTCACCACAAATAAAAGTGCTAGTGTTGAACATTGCATACTAGCCACGAGCTGAGAGAGGAGTGCCTGCCCCTACATGGCTAAATGATGCAGGTAAATTATGTGTTAATATTTTACAATGTACTAAGTATAAGAGATGCAATGCATGTACTAAATTGTAATGTAACAATTAATAAATGTAACATATAGGTACATATGAGATGAAAGATACAAAAAGTAAGCTTAAGCATGCATAAAAAATGTAGCTCAATACGAGTAAGAGTCAATGCATGAGAAATCACATGTAATAGAGACATATCATAGGATTATAAACATGTGGGAGAAGACCTTAACCAACACTTTTGACCATGCGAGCTACTACATGGAATCCAACATAACCCCCATACTAGCATGGGGAGACTCCTTGTCGGGTAGAACACTATCACTTTGCATGCATCTTAATAATATAAATGGCCTATGCGTATCCACTACCCTAGCCTACAAGGGCTCCTATGATGATACATAGTTAATGCCACAAAGGGTTGCTTTTAGGGTTCCCTTTCCAAACCCCACTATAATTCACATCCGGTGTTAAGTCATCCCACAGAATTGTTAAAACATAGCTTAGCCAAGTAATTACACTTAGAATCATAAGTAGAAATCATAAGAGTAGCTCGAACTTAGAAACCACCAAGTGAGAATTGCCCTTTCATCTTTGGGACTTCTTTTTAACATCCTTTACGGCTATTGTCAACATGCTTATATTTTTGACAAATCATAACGTTAAACTCATCTTTAGAAAAATATTGTCAATAACTCAAAAAATACATATACTTAGTAAAATATCATAAGTCATCATCAAAACCGTTTATAACATAGTATCTTGAAATCATCATAGAATGCATATTAACTTAAGGAACTTAAAGAAAAGGTAAAATATTTTAAAGAAGACTTTGTGGGTGGAAAGATACCCATAAATGAAACTCACATATTGTAGGAACATTAGGAGAACCAAACTTGAAGGCATGAGATGAACATTGGAAACCCTAGCCTTGCTTGCCTCTTTTCTAGAGAGAGTTTTGCCTTAGAGAAAATTTAGAAATGAAAGAATGACAGTAATAATGAGATCTTAAAGATTTAAGGGTAGTTTAGGGTAACTTTTTTCCCCAAAAATGATAGGGTTTAGGAATACAAATGATGGAATTAACTAAACTTCCCCTCATTAAAATTTTCATATTGATCCTATGAAAACCCGTTTAGAGGCTGTAGGTCAAACCACGAGCCCTAAGTCCTATCCATCCTTGTAACTTTTCCAAAATCCCTGAAACTGATTTTGCTGGACTCAAAACCATGAAACCATCTTTCAAGTCATCCTTTGATCTATGGCTCATAGTCGGACACGTAGAGTCCTTACACAGTTAGCCATTGTCTTATTTTTTTGACCCTATCCAGGAAGGTATTCTATGGGTTGTATATGCTACTACACGCCGTGCCGGTAACTCATGAATCACCTTTCAATTTCCTTCAAAGTCAAGGCCCTTCCATCTATGGACCTATCATTGTCCATAAACCTTTCTATGGGTCGCCAAAGCGATGTGTATGTTAACATAAACATGAAAACATTTTCTTTCCAAAATTTTCATGTTTATGGACCGACATATGGGCCGTCACTCCTCCTACAGGTTGTAACCCTCCCTCATACAATGATTGCAGGTCACTTTCAGGCCAACTTTTTTGCACGCCCAGGCTCCTAAACTAGGGGTTGTTACAATTTTCTTGAGAAGCCTTCAGGTAAGTATTTCTATTATTAATTTCCTTTACTTTTCTCTTAATTTTGTCATAATTTTCTTGATTTTGACATTGAAATTTGCATTTTTCCATGTCTATATTTTGGAAACTTTAAATATTGATTTTCTAATTCGATTTTAGCTTAATTTCAATGAAACTTTCACCCAAAAACTCCTTTAGTTGCATAGAATCACATAGTTTCTAATTTATTTATGGATTTGTGAACCACAAATCATAGTCCTAATTTTGATCATTTTGCCCTAGATCTAATTTTTATCATTATGGGTATCAAAATTTATTTTTTGATGCATATTATCTATTCTTAATAGTGGTTGTTTGATTCAAGATCAATTTTAAGGATTTAAATGTCCAGAAGCATGGTTCATGAAATGACCCAAATCCCCGAAAATGTGCCTTGGAATTGCCTGAAATCGTAATCTCCATGTATCTCAAAATCCATGCATGATATCGAAAATCTGACTTCATATTATTGAACAAGAGGCAAAATTGAGTAGGAAATGGGTCTAACCCCGATTTTAGAGCAACTGAATCACAATTTCAATTTTCCAATGATTCAATTTTTAGTAAGGGTTCAGTTGGGTCCAAGGCTTTTGTGTCTTGAGCCTAAGTCTTCCCATACATGAAAATACCTATTCTTAGCCATATTTCACCTTCGTATCGTACAAGACATTCCCCAATACTCTGTTAAACACTTAGACAAATATTTCACTCAAACTTCAAGTGCTAAAACTCATTCCGGATCTTAAGGATTTCACTCAAGCTTTAAGTCTCCATTCCAATCTTCATCAAGGAATTCTCCAAAGATAAGGTATGCGAGTTTTTCAACCATTGAGTCCTTTCTCCCATGGTGCCCAAGATTCCTTTTTACCTAAATTAAGTGTTTCTAAGTTGATTTTATTTATAGGTCTTCTATTATAAATTTGACTATAAGCTATGTTGGAGTGTTATAAAAGTTTGACTATTCCAGCATGTTTTAAGCCATGAATCTAAGATCCATGGTGAGTTTTGATGAGGTGTTTCAATGTATTTTTCAAGGTATACCAAGTTTTGGTGGGTTAATTTACTTCAAGATTACTTGCATGATTTTACTCTTTAATTACATGGTTTTACATTAGCATTACATACGCATCCAGTGTTTCAGAAAATTTCTGGTTTAGGGTTCTTGAGCTATTGATGATCAAATGCATCTCCTATGACTTATATGACTTTATGATGATGAAAGGATAGTACATATGTGTTGATTTTTATGAAAAGTATGTATAGTGTTGCAAGTTGATCACACCTACTTCAGGGGGTGCTAGAAGTCAATCAACATGGATGGCGGGGTGTAACCACCATCAACCCATTGAGGGGTTGATACCTCAATCACCATGGATTATAGGGTGAGACCACTATCAACCAATTAAGAGATTGATACCTCAATCACCATGGATGGTGGGGTGAGACCACCATCAACCTATTGAGGGTTTGATACCTCAATCACCATGGATGGCGGGGTGAGACTACCATCAACCAATTGAGGGGTTGATACCTCAATTGCCTCTCCTAGAGGGTGGTATGCCTTGGACATAATAGTCTCTTACTACACATGTAATTTGTTCTATATAAGCATGTTTCATTTCAAGCATCACTTATGCATGCCATATTGCAATATGCTCATTTATTGCCTATTATGTGTTTCAATTATGTTGCCTATCTCTTGTTGCATTTCATTCTACATATTGAGTACATTCAAATGTACTAGCGCATACTCTATGCCTACATGATGCCACCATGTAGGAATCGGAGCTCCTCACGATCATCCTGATCGTCCCCGTGGCTAGTATAATCTCTATAAGCAAGTTGGTGAGTCCTCAATTTCGGGGACAATGTCTTTGATCTTATGCTATGTATAAAGAATATCTTTCCTTTATTGTATATTTTGACTATGAGGGTGAGCCCAGTTGCTTGTCTTGGTCCTCGGTAAGTGCTATGTTTAGAGGTATTGTTGGACATGTTATGTAATTATGCTTAAGCTTGACTCTCTTTGGCTCTTAGATGTTTTATGATATGAAAGACTTCCCTTAGCCCTTCTTCCCTTATTTATATTATCTATTGTTGTTTTATTGTTTCTGTTACCAAGGATGTGTAATGATATGTTAAGAAGCTTGTTTAGGGTCCCAACGGGTTTCGCATTCGTCGTGTTACGTCTAGGCCCAGGCTTGGGTTGTGACAAAATTGGTATCAGAGCACTAGGTTGTTAATGGTCCTCGGTATCCAACACATTGTGTTGATTAGAGTCTTATTCATAGTTATATTATGCACCACAATTATGAGTTTGAGGCTATGAGATATTCTAGGAAATGTTCCCCTTCTTATTACTCTATGTCGTGCTATTGAACTTATGGTAAGTTCCCCCCCTAATGATTGTTCTTTGCTATGCTAGATCATGCCTAACACAAGAGGAAAAAGAGCCCACACTTCCAAAGAATAACTGACTTATGGAGAGCTCCACGATGCTCTCACTTTGCTAGCTCAATCCATGGCCAACCAAGTCAACCAAGGGGCCCAAGCCCCTCATGCTCCTACTCCGGCATCTAGGCTGAGGGACTTTATGAGGATGAACCCAGGAGAGTTTTATGGGTCTAAAGTGGATAAGAACCCTCAAGAATTCATTGATGAGGTATACAGATTGTTGGCTATCATGGGTGTGAGGTCAAAAGAGAAGGCAGAGTTGGTGGCTTACCAACTCAAGGGGGTGTCTAAAATATGGTATACTCAATGGGAGGAGGAGAAAGGGAACAAAAGTGTGGTGCTATGGGAGGAGTTTAAAGCGGCTTTCCTCAACTGGTTCTTTCCTCTTGCTAGGGAGGCAAAAACGACGGAGTTCATGAATTTGAAGTAAGGATCTATGAGTGTGAGGGAGTATGAGCTCAAGTTCAACCAACTCTCAAAACATGCTCCACACTTAATTGCCTACTCGAGGCTAGAATGAATATATTTGTGATGGGTGTTTGCGATTCGGTGAATGAGGAGTGTCAGGATGCTATGTTGATTAGTGACATGGATTTGTCTCGCTTAATGACTTATGTCTAATAATTGGAGGGGAAGAAGTTGAGAAAGAGGAGGAGTGGTGAGGCCAAGAGGGCCCATTTTGATGGTAAGTTCCAAGGTCCCAAGGGTGGCTAGTTTCACCAAGGCTAAGGGTCTTCTCATGTTCCTAGTGGGAGATTTGCTAATGACTACCTAAGGACCCAAGGAGGTGGTTGCGTGGTTCCTAGACCTATATGCCTTAGATGTGGTAGAGGCCGTGATGACCTATGTTTGAGGGACACTGATGCTTGCTATGTTGTGGGGAAGTGGATCACAAGAAGGTTAATTGTCCTTGGAATCAAAACAAGGGTAAGAATGTTCTTCCACAAGGCTAGGGTGTTAATGCGATTCCTTTGGGAAGAGGAGGTCAACAAGGTGGTGCCCTAAAGAACAATTAGTTCTATGCACTCCAAGGGGTTGATGAGGTGCCCGATGTCGTCACTGGTATATTAAAAGTCTTTGATTTTGATATGTATGGATTAATAGACCCTGGTACCACTCTATCTTTTGTTACTCCTTTGTTTTCAAAAATTTTCATGTTCAACCTGAATTGTTGTGTGAGTCCTATAAGGTGTCTACTCCTGTTGGTGCATCTATTGTTGCTAGAAACGTCTATAGAAATTATCCCATTTGTATCTTGTGTACAATGTTGCCCTTTGATCTTGTTGAGTTGGATATGGTAGATTTTGATATCATTATTGGGATGGATTGGTTGCATGCATCTTATGCCTCTATTGATTGTAGAACACGTAGGATCAAATTTCAATTCCCAAATGAACCCGTCCTTGAGTGGGAGAGTCATGATGTGGTGGTTAAGGGTAGGTGTATCTCTTGCGTTAAAGCCTAAAAGCTGATCTCTAAAGTGTGTCTCTATAATCTTGTAAGGGTTAGGGATGCGGAGTCTAAAGTCTTTCCCATAGAGTCGGTTTCAGTGGTTAATGAGTTCCTAGATGTCTTCCCTAGTGATCTTCCCAGTGTTCCTCCTAAATGGGAAATAGATTTTGGCTTAGATCTCCTTCCCGACACTCAACCCATTTCTATTCCCCCTTATCGTATGGCCCCAACAGAGTTAAAGGAGTTGAAGGAGCAATTGAAGGACTTGTTGGAGAAGGGTTTTATTAGGCCTAGCCAATCACCTTGGGGTGCATCAGTGTTGTTTGTGAAGAAGAAAGATGTGTTCCTTAGAATGTGTATTAACTACCGGCAACTTAATAGGGTCAACATAAAGAATAAGTATCTGTTACCAAGAATTGATGATTTGCTCGACCAACTTCAAGGGGCTAGTCATTTTACTAAGATTGATCTTTGGTCCGGGTAACATCAAGTGAAAGTGAGGGAGTGTGACATTCCTAAGACGGCTTTCCGGACAAAATATGGGCACTATGAATTTGTGGTTATGTCTTTTGTGTTGATCAATGCACCGACTATCTTCATTGATCTTATGAACAGGATCGTTAAACCCTACCTTGATTTATTTGTGGTGGTTTTTATTGATGATATTTTGATCTACTCTCATAGTGAGGAGAAGCATGTGAGCCATTTGAGGGTAGTGTTGCAAACATTGAGGGAAGAGTTGTATGCTAAGTATGAGAATTGTGAATTTTGGTTGAAAAGGGTTGCCTTTCTAGGTCATGTGGTGTCGGGGGATAGTATTAAGGTGGATCCTAGCACACCTAGTTGAGGGGGTATGAAACAACCCAAAAAGTGCTCAACAATGTGCCTCGAGAGTGCCCATAATCCTAATTTTCATATATCTCAAAATCCATGTGTGATATCAAAAATTTGACTTTATATTCTTGTTCATGGGGTCAAATTGAGTGGAAAATGGGTCTAACCTTGATTTAAGAGCAATCGTATCAAAATTTAGAAACCGCAAAATGCTAATTTCCAGAGAGGTTTTCGCGGCCCTAGCTTGATGCGCCAAGGGCGCGCCTCAGTGCTTTTTGTTGCCAATTTTTGACTTCGGTCCAAATTTCACCCTCCTATCATTCAAACATTCCCCAATACTCATTCAAACACTTAGAAAATTATATTATTCCCAAATTCAAGTCTCAAAACTCATACAGATCTTAAGGTTCTCATTCAAGCTTCAAGTCTCCATCTCCAATCTTCGTCAAGTTCATCTCCAAAGCTATGTAAGTTTCTTTCATAGGTTCTTTGCACCAATGATGCCCAGGCTTCCTTTTACTTTAAATTGCATGATTTAAAGTTGATTTACTCATGGGTCTTATTTAATATGAAATTCACTGCACACTATGTTGGGATTTATGAAATTGTGACTGTTTTACTATATTTTGGGCTATAAATCTTAGATCTATGATAAGGTTTGATGAAGGGTTTTGATGTATATTTCTTGAGGGTGTTACCAAGTATCTATTGATGGTTTCACATTGGATTTTCTAGCATGAAAACACTCTTGAATTGCATGGTTTTACACTACCACTTCACATCCACCAAATATTGGCTAAAATGTCTGGATTATGATTTCTTAAGGAATTAAAGGTGTAATGCATGTCTTATGAGTTGAATATGATGAAATGATGATAAAATGAATGTATGTATATAGTATTCTCTATATGGCGTTGTGAGTTGACCAAGCCTAGCTTGGGGGGTTGTATGCTCGGGTAACCACATCGAGGGGTTGATATCTTGGTTGCCTAGTATGGGGGTAGTAGGCTCGTATAACCATATTTAGGGGTTGTTACCTCATTAACCCCATCGAGTGTTTTGTACCTTGGTCCCTAGCTCGGGGGGTGGTAGGTACGGGTAACCATGTTGAGGGGTTGGTTCCTCATTAACCATTTTGAGGGGTCTGTACCTTATTTGCCTCTCCAAGGAGGTGGTAGGCCTTTGATACTCTATATTGATGGTCACTTGCTACACATGTATTATGTTCTATATAAGCATGACTTTACTTCAAGCATCATTCATACATGCCATCTTTTACTAATATGCTATCTATTGAGTATTATTATGCATGTTGCCTATGATGTCTATCTATTGTTGCATTGCATCCTACATACTTAGTACATTCAAATGTACTAATGCTTACTCTATGCCTACATAATGTCACTATGCAGTAACCAGAGCCCTGCTTGATTATCCTCCCCCTCCACGTGGCTAGTATAATTATCTCTCAAGCTTGTTGGTGAATGTTCCATTCCGAGGATGTTGCTTATGATCTCTTTCTATGTATTAAGACTATCCTTCTTTTGTTTATATATTGACTATGAGGATAATCTCGGTTGCTTGTTGTGTCCCCCAACTCTTATTTATATAGTAGAGGTCTTATTGGACATACTATTTATCTATGTTATGAGCCGTGACTCTATTGTTCTTGATATCTATGATATGAAAGTGTTCCCTTAGCCCTAGTTTTCCTAATTTATTATCTCTTGATGCTTGTTTTATTGCTTCCACGACCAAGGATGTGTAATGATGTTCTAAGAGGCCTTCTTAGGGTCCCTTTGGGTTCTCCTTGCATTGTTTCATGTCTAGTCCCTAGGCTTGAGTTATAAAAGACTTGGTATTAGAGCACTAGGTTGTTAGATCCTCGAAGTCCAACACACCGTGTCAATTAAAGTCTTATTCATGATTGTGTTGTCCACCAAAACTATGAGCTAGAGGCTATGAGGCATTTAGGAAATGTTTCACTTTTTCTTACTCTATGTCGTGCTATAGAAGTTCAGTTAAGGTTTTTCCCCCCTAACAATTGTCCTTTCCTATGCTAGATCACACCTAACATGAGAGGGAGAAGAGCCCACACGCCCAAGGAGCAACCAACTAATGGAGAGCTTCGAGATGATCTCACTTTGCTTGCACAAGTTATGGCTAATCAAGCCAACTAAAGGGACAAAGACCCTCATGCTCCTGTGCTAGCATCTTGGCTGAGAGACTTCATGAGAATTAATCCCTTGAAATTCCATGGGTTAAAAGTGTGTGAGGACCCTCAAGAGTTCATTGATGAGGTCTACAAAATTTTGTCTATCATGGGTGTGAGGTTGGAGGATAAGGTGGAGTTGGCAGCCTACGAACTCAAAGAGGTAGCACAACTATGGTACAATCAATGGAAGGAAGAGAAGGGAGTCAACTATGTGGTGCTTTGGGAGGAGTTCAAGGTGGCCTTCCTTAGTCGGTACTTCCCCCTTGAACTTAGGGAAGCAAAGTTGGTGGAATTTATGAATTTGAGACAAGGGTCTATGAATGTGAGGGAGTATGCCCTCAAGGTCAACCAACTTTCAAAGTATGCTCCACATTTGGTGGCTGACTCAATATCTAGGATGAACAAACTTGTGATGGATGTTTCCGACTTTGTTAATGAGGAGTGTCGGTCTGCCATGTTGATTAGCGACATGGATTCTTCTTGTTTGATTACTTATGCTGAATAAATGGAAGAGGAGAAATTGAGGAAGAGAAGTGGTCATGAGGCCAAGAGGGCCCATTTTGAAGGTAAGTTCCAAAGCCAAAAGGGTGGATGGTTTCATCAAGTCTATGGGTCTACTCATGCTCCCTATAGGAGGTTTGCCAATGACATTCCAAGGGCCTAAGGTGTTAGTGGTGTGGGTCCCGTTGATGTGTGTATGAAGTGTGATAAGGGTCATGGTGGCCCATGTTTGAGGAATACTGGTGCTTGTTATGGTTTTAGGGAGATAGGCCATAAGGCAGTAAATTGTCCTCTAAATTGCAACAAGGGTAAGGAGATTCGTCCACATGGTGCTGATATGGTTCCTTTGGGAAGAGGTGGCCGACAAGATGGTACCACAAGGCACAATCAATTTTATGCTCTACATAGGAGACAAGGGGTTGAGGAGGTTCCCGATGTCATTATTGGTATGTTAAAAATATTTGATTTTGATGTGTATACATTGATTGATCTGGGTGACACTCTTTCTTTTGTTACCCCCTTTGTTGCCAAAATGTTACATGTTGAGCCTGAATTGTTATGTGAGTCATACAGGTTATCTACTCTTATTGGTGCATCTATTGTTTCTAGGAAAGTCTATAGAAATTGTCCCATTTGCATCTTGCATAAAATATTGCCTTGTGATTTTGTTGAGTTAGACACGGTTAATTTTGATATTATTCTTGGGATGGTTTGGTTGTATGCATATTATTCTTCTATTGATTGTAGAACCCATAGGGTCGAGTTCCAATTCCCAAATCAACCCGTCCTTAAGTGGGAGAGTTATGATATGGTGGTCAAGGGTAGGTTCATCTCTTGTATTAAAGCATGTGAGTTGATCTCTATGGGGTTCCTTTACCATCTTGTGAGGGTTAGGGATGTGGATTCCCAAGTCCTTCCCATAGAGTCGGTTCCGGTTGTAAATGAGTTTTGTGATGTCTTTCCAAATGACCTTCTTAGTGTTCCCCCCGAAAGGGAAATAAATTTTGGTATAGATCTTCTTTCCGATACTCAACCCATTTCTGTTCCCCCTTACCGTATGGCACTGGGGAAGTTGGAGGAGTTGAAGGAACAGTTGAGGAATTTGTTAGAGAAGGGATTTATGAGGCCTAGTGAATCACCTTGGGGTGTACCGTTGTTGTTCGTGAAAAAGAAGGATGGGTCCCTTAGAATGTGTATTGACTAACGACAACTTAATAGGGTCAGCATCAAGAATAGGTATCCTCTTCTAAGAATTGATGATTTGTTTGACAAATTGCAATGGGCTAGCAATTTCTCTAAGATTGATCTTCGATCCGATTATCGTCAAGTGAAGGTGAGGGAGTGTGATATTCCCAAGACGGCCTTCCTAACTAGGTATGAGCCTTATAAGTTTGTTGTAATGTCTTTTGGGTTGACCAATGCATTAGCCATCTTCATGGAGCTCATGAATAGGGTCTTCAAACCCTATCTTGATTCATTTGTTATGGTATTCATTGATGATATTTTGATATTCTCGTGGTGAGGAGGAAAATATGGCTTATTTGAGGGTTGTGTTGCAAATATTGAGGGAAGAGATGTTATACGCCAAGTATGAGAAGTGTGAATTTGGTTGAGGGAGGTTTCCTTCCTAGGACATGTGGTGTCGAGGGATGGTATTAAGGTGGATCCTCAAAATACGGATGTGATGAGAAATTGGCATAGACCATTGACCCCATCGGATATTAGGAGCTTCTTCGGCTTAGCAGGTTATTACCGCAGATTTGTGAATGGCTTCTCTTATATTCCTTCTCCCAGTACTATGTTGACGCAAAATAAGGCCAAGTTTGTGTGGACCGATGAGTGTGAGAGGATCTTGGAAACATTGAAAGATATGCTTGTGTCCGATCCTATTTTGTCACTACCAGAAGGGCTAGAGGGTTTTGTTGTGCATTTTGATGCTTCTAGAGTTGGTTTGGGTTGTGTTCTAATGTAAAATGTTAAGGTGATAGCCTATGCTTCTAGGAAACTCAAGGTGCATGAAAATAACTATCCTACCAATGATCTTGAACTAGCCGCCGTGGTATCTGCATTAAAGATTTGGCATCATTACTTGTATGGGGTATATGTTGATGTGTTCACCGATCATAAGAGTCTCCAATATGCCTTAACTCAAAAAGATCTTAATTTGAGGTAAAGTAGATGGTTAGAACTTCTTAAGGAATATGATATGAGTGTGCATTATCATCCCGGTAAGGTTACTGTGGTGGATGATGCTTTGACTAGGGTATTTATGGGTAGCCTAGCTCATGTTGATAGTGGTGATAGGTAGGTGGCTAGGGAGGTCCATCATTTGGCTAGTTTGGGAGTTAGGTCGAAAGAGGTGGACAATGGTAGTGTTGTTGTTGTTGATGGTTCCAAATCTTCATTGGTGGAGGAGGTGAAAGATAAGCAAGATCTTGATCCCTCCTTGATGGAATTGAAAGCCTTGGTTAGTGATAGGAAGGTAGAGGTTTCCTCCCAAGGGGGATATGGTGCACTTAGATACCAAGGGAGGTTTTGTGTGACTTGTGTTTATAGCTCGAAAAAGAGAATTCTTGATGAGGCTCACAGTTCTTCTTATTCTATTCACCCCAGCTCTACTAAAATGTATAGGGATTTGAGATAGGTGTATTGGTGGGGAGGCATGAAGAAAGATATTATAAAATTTGTGTCTGGTTGCCATAGTTGTCAACAAGTGAAAATCGAACATCAAAGGCCAGATGGCCTAACCCAAGACATAGAGATTCTTACTTCAAAGTCGAAAGAGATTAATATGGACTTTGTAGTTGGATTGCCCAAGACTGGGAAGGGTTTTGATTCCGTTTGGGTTGGTTCATAGGATGACAAAATCGACTCACTTTATAGCGATTAAGACCGCATATGGGGGTGAGGAGTAAGCTAGGTTGTACATCCATGACTTGATGAGATTGCATGGGGTTCCTTTATTAATCATATCGGATCATGGATCTCAATTTACTTCACATTTTTGGAGGTCTTTCCAAAGGGGCCTTAGTACAAAGGTTAAGCTTAGTACGATATTCCACCCTCAAATGGATGCCAAGCTACAAGGACTATCCAAAAACTTGAAGTCATGCTTAGGGCTTGTGTATTGAAGCTCAAGGGTAGTTGGGACGATCATCTTCCAATAATTGAGTTTGCATACAACAATAACTATCATTCTAGCATTGGTATGACTCCTTTTGAGGCCCTTTATGGTAGATGTTGTAGACCATCAGTTGGCTAGATTGAAATTGGTGAGGTGGCTATGTTGGGACCAGATCATTTATGGAGGCTCATGAGAAGGTTAAATGATTAGGGAAAGGTTAAAGATGGCCCAAAGTCGCCAAAAGTGCTATTTCGATGTGAGAAGAAGGGATCTTGAATTCAAAGTGCGTGATTGGGTTTATGTGAAAGTGTCACCCATGTAGGGTATTGCTTGGTTTCGTAAGAAGAGCAAGTTGAGCCTAAGATATGTGGGTCCTTATAAGGTAATTAAGAGAATTGGCAAGGTAGTTTATGAGTTAGACTTGCTTAGTGAGATGGAATTGGTTCGCTCGGTCTTTCATGTGTCTATGTTGAGGAAGTATGTGGGTGATCCTAATGATATTGTGACCCTTGATGTTGTGGTTGTTGTAGAAGACAAATTTATTTATGAAGAGGTTCTGGTTCATATTTTACATAGCCAAGTGAAGAGATTGAGGAACAAGGATGTGCCTTTCATTAAGGTCCTTTAGAGGAATCAACAAGTCGAAAGTGCCACTTGGGAGGCCAAAGCGGACATGCAAAAGCGATATCCTTATATTTTCCACTCCACTCAAACCTAAGGTATCAATCTAAATACCCTATGTAATTTCAAGTCTAAGTTCAGCCCATGATACATGTATATATTCATGTTTAAACTGACAAGTTCATGATGTTTTTACTCTAATGTTGAGATTTTTGAAATGATGTTCAAGTGTATCATTGCATCCTTATGTGGGGTGAAATTGTAATGTTTTCATCTCTCATATACATTTCTATGACATTTGGGGACGAGTATTCCCAAGGGGGAGATATTGAAACGACCCCAAAAAGTGCCCAAAAATGTGCCTCGAAAATGCTCGGAATTGTAATTTACATATATCTCAAAATCTGTGCGTGATATCGAAAATCCGACTTCAGGGGGTGAAATTGAGTTGAAAATGGATCTAACCCTGATTTAAGAGCAATTGTATCAAACTTTGTATATCGCAAAATGCGATTTCCAGAGAGGTTTTTGCGCACCTGGCGCGATGCTCCAAGGGCGCGCCTCAGTACTTTTTGTTGCCAATTGTTGACTTCAGTCCAAGACTTTTGAGTCTTGGGCCTAAGTTTCCTCATGTGTGAAATTACCTATACTTAGCCTTATTTCACCCTCATATCATTCAAAATATTCCCCAATACTCATTCAAACACTTAGTCAAATATTTTACTCCCAAATTCAAGTCTAAAAACTAATCTTGATATTCAGGTTCTCATTCAAGCTTCAAGTCTCCATCTCCGATGTTCATCACTTTCATCTCCAAAACTAAGGTATGTGGGTTTTTTTTAATGAGTTCCTTTAACCCATGATGTCCAACCTCCCTTTTACTCTAAATTACCTGATTTAAAGTTGAGTTACTCATGAGTCTTATTCATTATAAAATTCACTGCATACTATGTTGGGGTTTATGAAATTGTGACTATTTAACTATGTTTTCGGCTATGAATCTAAGATCTATTGTGAGGTTTGATGAAGGGTTTTGATGTATATTGCTTGAGGGTGTTACCAAGTATCTACTGATGGTTTTACGTTGGATTTTCTAGCATGATAATACTCTTGAATTGCATGGTTTTACATAAAATGACCCCAAAAAGTGCCCAAAAATGTGCCTCGAAAAACCTGGAATTTTAATTTCCATATATCTAGAAATCCATTCGATATTTGAAAAATCTGACTTCATATTTGTGATCAGGGGGTCCAAAATTAGGTGAAAAAGGGTCTAACCTTGATTTAAGATCAAAATATTAGGAATTATAATTTTTTAGTTTCGAATCCCAAAGAGCTTTTCACAATATCTCCAAGACACGCCTTGGGCGCGCTTTAGTGTAAATTCCTCTCTGTGTCCTCTCTGTGATGCGGAGATGTGTATTTCTCCTGATAGTGTTTTCCTGTGCGGTCTAAAATATATTAAGTGTTAGGCCCAAATTTCCCAAACGTACTTTTATCTATATTTAGTCAAATTTCATCCTTATATCATTCTAAACATTTCCTAATACTCCCCAATAAACTTAGCCATATTTTCACTCCAAACATCAAGACTCAAAACCCTCATCCAGAACTAAGGATTCTCTTTAAGCTTCAAGCCTCTATCTTCAACCTTCACCAAGAACTTCTACAAAGCTAAGGTATGTGGTGTTGAACTATTGGGTTCTTTCACCTATGGTGCCTAAGCCTCCTTTTTACTAATATTGCATGATTTAAAGTTGATTTTACATGTGGGTCTTATATATTAAGAAATTTACTACATATTGATTTTAGTTCATGAAAGTATGGTTGTTTTAGTTTGTTTTGAGCTCTAGATCTTAGATCTAATGTTGAATTCGATGAGGGGTTTTGATGTGAATGTCTTGGGGGTGTTGCAAGGTGTTTATTGATGGCTTTACAACATATTTTCTTCCATGATTTCATCTCCAAATTGCATGGTCTTTTACCCCCATTACACACCCCCAAGGTGTTTGATAAAATATCTGATTATGGTTTCTTGAGGAATTGAAGGTCCAAAGCATGAGATATGATATGATGATGAAATGAGCTTATGTATATAAATTCTTATATAAAGTATTGCATTAGATCATATGATAAATCTGATATAAAGTATTGCATTAGACCATGCCCAATCTGGGGGTTAAGAACCCGGGTAACCGAGGGAAGGGTTCGTACTTCTCTACCTAGTGATGGGGCGGCATCATCACTAACCAAGATGGGGCTTTATACTCATCAACCGAAATGAGGATTAGTACTCATCCATCTATGTAATGGGGAGGCACTGTTACCAACCGAGATGAGGGTTAGTACTCATCCACCTAAGTGATAGGGCAACATCATCACTAACTTACCAAAGGGTTGTACTTTTGGAAATCTAGCTTGGTCTATTCTGTACATATGATATCTTATATGAGCATGAGTTACTTAAGCATGTTTTACTATACATTAATCATTCATATCATATTTCTATCCCATGCCTATTTTCTATTATTATGCATGTTGATTATGAAGCTTATCTTTTGTGCATTACATCCTACATACTTAGTACATTCAAACATACTATAACATACTCTTGCCTACATGATATCACCATCTAGGAACCAGTTTTCAAGTTGATCCTCCTCCTCCTTCATGTGGTTAGACGGTGCTATTCCAAGCTTGTTGGTGAGTCCTCCACTTTAGGGACCTTGGTTTATGTTATTCCTCTTGATTTATATTGAGACACTTTCTTATGTTCTATTGACTATAAGGGTAATCCTAGTAGCTTTGTCTTGGTCCCTGCTCTATCTATGTATTAGAGGTGCTTGTTGGACATGTTGTGTATCTATGTATGAGCTTTGACTTTTGTCTCTTTATTATGATGTTTGTGCAAACCTTCCCTTCGCCTCATTGCCCCTATTCTTGTTCTATATGTCTTTGATATGCTTCCGCAACCAAGGATGTGTAGTAACAAGTGAAGAGGCTTGTTTGGGGTTCCTTCGGGTTCCCCATTTACCGTATCACATCTAGGCCCTACGCTTGGGTCATGATATTATACTAGCACTATACACCCACCAAGTATTTGATAAATGTCCAGATTATTATGTCTTAAGGGATTGAAGGTATAATGCATTTCTTATTAGTTGAATGACTATATGATGATGAAATGAATGTATGTATATGGTATTCTCTATATGGTGTTGTGAGTTGACCAAGCCTAGCTCGGGGGGTTATAGGCCCAGGTAACCACATCGAGGGGTTGATACCTTGATTACATATTGTGGTGGGTAGTAGGCATATATAACCATATTGAGGGTCGCTACCTCATTAACCAGATTGAGAGGTTTATATCTTGGTCCCTACCTCGAGGGGTGGTCGGCCCGGGCATCCATATTGAGGGGTTGGTACCTCATTAGCTATTTTGAGGGGTTTGTAGCTCATTTGCCTCTCCAAGGAGGTGGTAGGCCTTGGATACTCTATATTGATGGTCACTTGCTACACATGTATTATGTTCTATATAAGCATGACTTTACTTTAAGCATCATTCATACATGCCATCTTGCTAATATGCTATCTATTGAGTATCATTATCCATTTTGCCTATGATATCTATCTATTGTTGCATTGCATCCTACATACTTAGTATATTCAAACATCCTAACACATACTCTATGCCTACATGATGTCACCATGTAGGCACCAGAGCCCCACTTGATCGTCTTCCCCCTCTACGTGGCTAGTACGATTATCTCTCAAGCTTGTTGATGAGTCCTCCATTCTAGGGATGTTGCTTATGATCTCTTGCTATGTATTAAGACTATCCTTCATTTGTTTATGTATTGACTATGAGGGTGATCCCGATTACTTGTCGTGGTCGCCCACTCTTATCTGTGTAATAGAGGTGTTGCTGGACATGTTTCGTATCTATGCTATGATTCTTGACTCTATTATTCTTGATGTCTATGATATGAAAGTGTTCCCTTAGCCCCGGTTGTCCCAATTTATTATCTCTTGATGCTTATTTTATTGCTTCCGCTACCAGGGATGTGTAATGATATTCTAAGAGGCTTGGTTGGGGTCCTTTCGGGTTCCCATTGTGCTGTGTCACATTTAGGCCCTAGGCTTGGGTCATGACAGGGTGCTAGAACTCAATCACCTTGAATGGTGGGGTGTGACCACCATCAACCAACTGAGGGATTGATACCTCAATCACCATGGATGGCAGGGTGAGACTACCATCAACTAATTGATGAGTTTATACCTCAAACACCATGGATGGTGGGGGTGAGACCACTGTCAACCCATTGAGGGGTTGATACATCAATCACCATGGATAGCGAGGTAAGACCACTGTTAACCTAAGAGTTCTGGTTATGACCAGCCGAAAACAGGTCTTCTAGATGCCTTATAACCATCCGTTTTGCCTATTCCTGCTTATGCGTACTTCATGGCTGATAGGCCTACGGATGCTTGAGGCCCCGGAATAGCCTTGCTTTCACCTTCTTAGATCAGGTTAGCACTTATGCTGCTTCACGCAACTATATTAAATCAATTGAGTAGAGAGGGCAAAAGAAGGAAAGTAGCTTAGCAAATATGCTAAAGACCACCTTCTTTTTGTGGAGAAAGTCAGATCTTTCATGGATAATGCTTTGATTCAACATTTTGTAATGGCAAAGTCGAATTAGGGCTTTAAAGAAGATATTTAGTTAGCTCGGACAAGTGGTTAAGGAAGAGAAAGCTAGGCCAATTGCTTTAAAGCAGAATTAAGATTTCAAGTCGAATTAATTATGCTTTCAAGTCTCATTAATTGCTTTAAGGCCTCCCTGGGATTGGCTTTGGGCCTTTCCTGCGCAGCTTAGGCTCTGCACAAAAGCCAGAGATTTGGAGACGGGGAGGGAACCTTTTTACGTCTTGTCCATTGATCAAGATCTCAAAATCCCACGAGCTTCGTCTAGTTTGTGGGGAGTATATAGAAGTCGGATTTGGTATTTGGATATTTTTTGTATCAATGAT
>JAOTQR010095998.1:0-30672 GCA_025774065.1 Solanum ossicruentum | reverse complement strand
TAGGAAATAAAGTTTCAGCTTTCTTAAAGTCACTTGTCTTCTCTCTAATCCACTTCACCAAGGTGCAAACACATTCTTTAAAGATTTTGAAAGGAGTCCAAAACCTATAAGGAAAAGGAAAGCAATTATAGTTGTGTATTTGGCATAACTTCTTCATGAAAACAAGACATACATGATAGAATCTTTGCTAGAAATTTGCTGGAAATTCTGGACAGCTTGTGTCCAGAAAGTTGTTGCACTTACCTTTTTTTTTAGTGACTTCTATATGGTTTGTGGGCTGTATTATGAAGAGAATTTGATTTTCTTAACATGGTTTAATTTATAGATATTGCTAGTATGGTTTCTTCATGAAAAACAAGAAGTATATGCTATGATGTTAATCTAGAAATTCTGGACAGCATATGTCCTAATTATTGTTGTGAACGTTTCTTGTTGTTCAAGAGGACTCTCTCTTAATTGGTTGGATGAAAAATGAAGATAGACTTATCTTCTAACAATATATAGGTTGTTGGACATGTAATTGAGCTGCTACACCACTTTTACAGTCCACAAATATGAGTTGTTGTACAACGTCGTAATTCACTTTCAAAAGAAACTTGGGAGCTGAAAATTGTAATATGTTGTTCCAAGACTTTCACCTATTTTGGGACTATTTTTGGACAAGTTTAAGACTGGTTTTAATTATAAAAAATGGTGGATACAATTTTGGTAAAGATAAGACAAGTTTAGGAGTGTTGACGTCGAAGTATGGTGAAAGGATGTAAGGTTGTGCCGCTTGTTTGTATATTATAAAGAATTGTTATGTGTTTGCTGTGTGGGTTGTTTTTGGACTATTAAGGGTCTTAAAATAAGAAATATATGACATTTACATAAGAAGGATTATTAGGAAATACGTTTATAAGTGAAAAGGTTGAAGAAATGTCTTTGCGTCATTAGTTGAAAGCTTGTTGTCCGGGTGATCATTTTTATAATATTGGACTTCCTAGAAGTGTGGTGTTGCTGCTAATACTAGTTTTATTTCTTAATATACTGTAGATAAATATTTGATGGAAACCACAACCACTCCAAGGTAGTAACGAGGTCATACAATTAGGTATGTAAGGTTACTCTATTTCTTAACACTTGGCATGAAACATAGATTTCTTGGTAAGTAAAGGCAATTATCTACTCCTACATGATGAGCATCCATATCTACACCCATTCATATATTCATATTCTCTTATATATTGTTATCTTCAAATCTATATACATATATGGATATTATGTATATGAGTTATTGTTGCTAAACAAAGTTCATAAGTTGCTTCAATTCATACGCATTTCATTGTCTATGTAACATACTCTCTTCATTTCTATATTGTATTGTATGATTATTTACATGGTACATGCTGCATATACCGCCTTATAGATCCAATATTATGACCACCAAAAGAGTAATCTCAAAGGTAATAGAAAGATAAAGTATACAGTTTCTGATAGGTGGTAACCCGAGGTGTGGAAGTATCACCTAGCCAGGGATGATCCTATCACGAGTGGTAGCCCAAGAGGGTTAAGGAAGAACCTAGCCACGGATGATCCCACATCCCGAAGGGTGGAAGAATTACATAGCCATGGAAACATCTTATTATAAGTGGTAGTCCCAGGCGTTAAGGAATAACCTAGCCAGGGCTGATCCCGATACAGTTTACCACTAATCAGTTAGTCATTTGTATTACAGCTGTGCACAGACTTTACAGTACAGATTTTACAGTAAAGGTAAATTAATATAAAGAACATAAAGTATATGATTCCAAAGTATATCTAAAGGTGGTCTCTTATCTTATACCAGTGCATAGTTCTATTTGAATTGTACTTCATATACAGTATTTGCTACCTTACATATTCAGTACATTATCTCGTACTGAGTCCCTTTCGGGGGACCAATATTTCATGTTGTAGGTACAGGTGCTAGTAGATCTCCTAAGTAGAGTACATGACATTCAGCTACTGCTACCAAGCTCCATGTTGTTCCAGAGCTTTGTTTGTGTTTAGAGCTTTATGTTTGCATTATATAGTAAATTCAGACGGGGCCTATCCTGAACATGAGGATATATTTTCTCTTGACTAGAGGCTTTGTAGACTATGTAAATTAATGTGTGGTCATGTCTCGTACTTTAGACACCGTGGTCCCAACGGCCTAGCTATACACATCTCTTGTTAGCTTATTAATACCATTTATCTTCCTAGAAGCATGACAGACATAGAATTTACTTATATATATACAAAGTGCATAGATATAGGTTGGTTCTCCCGAGCCTTATCGGCAATGGGTGCCAGTCCGCCCTAACGAGACTTTGGGGTGTGACATTGACGGTCCGCTTGATGGTCCGTTGCACCACACTTGGTTGTATAAATGAGGCCAGGCCACCTCACACCCAAGCTACACGAGCCATCTCCTTTCAAATGGCCTATCAAGGCTGCCCATGGCACCACCATTATCCATATTTTCCCCATGCCCAACAAGCCTCCTTGACACACCTTGTGACCCCACCACATGGTCAATGGCAAGCCACTCGGCCAGTGCCACTAGCTGTGTCACCTTCCTTAGGCCAAAAATCACCCTTTCCAACCCCAAGTGATCTAGATAGCCCGTCCAAAGGCATACTGGCCGTCAAGCTGCCCATGTGGCAACACTGCATGGGAGGGCCTCACGAAAACAATCGTAACTTCTTCATCTGATCTCGAAATGAGGTGAAACCAAGTACTTGAGAAGCTAACCCAAAGAGAATTAATTTGACATATCGTGGGCCACCCAGTTCTAAATGTGCTAAAACTTAAGCTAGTTTAAAACTGACCCTTACATGAAACATCACCCAAAACTCAACTTTTAGGGAATTCTTGAAATCATTTAGGTACTAGGAATGTTCTACGAGCCTAAAACACCCCTAATCTAATCAAATGAGGCTTGAAACATGGATATATAAAAGCATAAAGTTACGGGGTGTCACAGTTCCAAAAGAAGAATGGATCACTTTTAATGTTTATTGAATATCAACATATGAACAAAGTCATGATTACCCTACTCAAAGAATTGATAACTTGCTCAATCAACTACAAGGTGCAAAATACTTTTTGAAGATTTATTTTCGATCATGATGTAATCAATTGAGAAAAAGCGAATGTGATATTTCAAAGATGACATTTAGGAAACTATATGTTCACTATGAGTTTTCAGTCATGCACTTCGCATTAACAAAGTCCCTTGAAGCTTTCATGAACCTAATGAATTGGGTATTCAAACCATTTGCATATGTTTGTCATTGTCTTTATCGATGAAATATTGGTTTTCTGCCAAAGTGAAGAGGAATATATGGTTCACTTGATAATTATGTTGCAAACCATAACAGATTGTCAACTATTTGCCAAGTTTAGTAAATATGAATTTTACTTAAGGTGCATGGCCTTTTTTCATCATAATGTCTTTAGTGAAACTGTTACGGTGGATCCTAAGAAGGCGAGGTGGTAAAGAATTGGCCATGGCCTTTGTCTCCTTTATATATTTAAAGTTTCTTATGTTTGTCCAGTTATTATAGAAGATTTGTAGAAATTCTTTCTTCCATTGCTTCTCTTTGGACTAGGGTTCCACAAAGGAAAGTGTAATTTCAATGGTCAAAAGCATGTGAAAAGTGATTTTAAGGATTAAAGGATCACCTTACGTCAACCTTTAGTTCAAAGTTTCTAGAAGAATTCAATAGTTTGTGGTGTATTACAATTTCTCAAGGATCGGGTTTGGTTGTGTGTTGATGAAGCATGGCAAAGTCATAGCCTAAGTCTCTAGGAAACTAAAAGTGTATGAAAGGAATTATACTAACCATGATCTTGAATTGGTAGCGGTTGTTTTTGCATTAAATATTTGAAGACACTATCTCTATGGTGTCCATGTTGATGTATTCATCGATCATAAGGGCTTGCAACATGTGTTTAAACAAAATGATTTGAACCATCGACAAAGGAGATGGCTTGAATTACTACGGAATTCTTACATAGTGTCCTCTGTAATCTAGTTAAAGTTAATGTGGTTGTCGATGCTTTTAGCCAATTGTCCATCAATAGTGTAGCCCATAGTGAAGATAAGAAAAAGGACATTGTTAAAGATTTACATAGATTTGCCCATTTGGATGTTCTCTTTCTTGACTCCAATGAGGCTGGTTTGATTGTTCAAAATGGTTTGATATCGTCTATCCTAGTAGATGTGAAGGCAAAACAAGAGAAGCATCCAATCTTTTTTTGAGTTGAAGAAATCACTTGTTGAAAAGGCCATTGAGGTATTCACCCAAGAGGGAGGTACTGTACATCATCACCAAGGTCGCTTATGTATTCCAGATAATGATATCTTGAAGAAGATAACATCGTTTGAACCCTGTAGTTCTCGATATTTGATTCATCCAACATCCACAAACATATATAGAGATTGAGGGAAGTGAATTGGTGAAACAATATGAAGAAGGACATAGTAAGCTTTATAGCTAAATGTCCCAATTGTCAACAAGTGAAAGTGAACCATAAAAGATTGTATGGTTTAGCTCAAGACATTGAAATCTCCACTTGGAAGTAGGAGAATGTGAATATAGACTTTATAATGGAATTGCCTCACACTTGTAGTCAACATGATTCAATTAGAATTATAATGGATAGAATGACCAAGTCAGTGTATTTTCTATAGGTTAAGACTTCTTACTCCGTCGAGGATTATGCAAAGATATATATTAAAGAATTGGTCAACCTTTATGGTGTTTCCTCGTCAATTATTTGGGTCATGGTACGTAATTCACTTCACAATTTTGGAAGCCTTTTTACAATGGCCTAAGAAACAAAAGGTAAGTTAAGTACCGCTTGTTACCCTCAAATCAATGGGCAAGCTGAAGCAACAACTCATACCTTGAAAGGTATGTTGAGAGTGTTTATAATTGATTTTAAGGGTAATTGGGATGAGCAATTAATGTTGGTTAAGTTTGTCTACAACAACAAATATCACTCTAGCATCCAAATGACTCCTTTGAGGATTTGTGTGGTTAGAGACTTGGGTCTCCCATTGAGTGGTTTGAAGTTAGTAATACTGCTTTGATAGGACCCGAGTTGGTATTTAAAGTTGTTAAAAAAGTTAGAATCATTTGAGAAAGCCTAAATGCTACACAAAGTCAACAAAATCGTATCTAGATGTAAGGAGAAAGGTTCTTGAATTTGAAGTTGATGATTGGTCTACTTAAAAGATTCACCCATGAAGGGTATGGTGCATTTTGTAAGAAAGGAATGCTTATTCCCTATTATATAGATCTTGAGCCATGTTTATAAAGTAGCTTAGGAGTAGGATTTGCCTTCATAATTGGCATCAGTGCATTCGATCTTCCTCTATCTCCTTTGAGAAAATATGTTGGTGATCCTATATCTAATGTGCCTTTAGATAGTGTGAGTGTTAAAGAGAGTTTGACCTATGAAGAGGTTCCGGATAAACTTCTAGACCGATAAGTGCAACAATTGAGGAATAATGAAGTGACATCCATTAAAGTGCTTTAGAGAAACAAAGAGGTTGAGAATTACTTGAGAGGCTGAATCCAGCATGATTGTAACAACCTGACCTAGGGGCCTAGTCATCACACGACAAATGAGATGTCCGAAGGAACCCCATCTAAGCCATCTTAAATATCATAAACATTCATAGGCACGGAACATAAAGAAATGCAGAATTAAAAATAGGGAAGGCTCTATGGATATTTTATGACAATGAAGCAACATTAAAAAACATGTATACTAACATATCTTTGATCATAAACCATACAAAGTAGTACATAGTTGGATGGAATCGATAATGATAGATTTCCATCAAATGGAGAAGAATTCAATGATAAATAACATTGAAAATAGAAGCCTCAAATATACATCATTTTATATAAAATATTTTACGACAAAAGCCTAGGACCTAGACATGACCCACAAATGGGGAACCCGAAGGAACCCCAAACAAGACTCATAGCATATCATTACACATCCTTGGTCGCGGAACCAATCAAATGAAATTTGATGAATTGATGTAAGAGCAAAGGGACCAAGGGATAACTTATCATAACATAAAGTCAAGAGATAATAGAGTCAATACATAACATAAATACATAGCTTGTCCAGCAACACCTCTGTTATATAGATAATGGCGGGGGCCAAGACATACAATCAAGCTTACCCTCATAGTCATAAGTATATAATAATGTAAAGAGAATCTTAATACATGATGTGAGAGAATAGTCCTTGTCCCTGGAATGGAGGACTCATCAAGGCTAACTTGAACAATCCATCTAACTACAAGGAGAATCAATAGGAGCTTAGGTCCCTACATAGTAATATCATGTAGGCAAGAGTATGTGTTATTATGTTTAAATGTACTATGTATGTGTGATGCAATGCAACAAGAGACAAGCCTCATAAATCAAAATGCATAACGTTAGGCAATAGGCATAATATAGCAATCTGACATGTATGATCAATGCATAAGTAAAACATGCTTAAGTAAATCATGTTCATATAGAATATCGTATGTGAAGATGAGACCAAGCTAGCTTTCCAAGGTATAAAACCCTTGGTGGTTCGTTGATGATGGACACACCTCAACATCCATGGTGAATAAGTATAAACTCCTCGTATGGTTGATTATGGTTGCACCCCAACATCTATGGTGAAGAAGTATAAGCCCCTCGTATGGTTGATGATGGTCACAGCTCCAACATCCATGGTGACGAAGTATGAACCCCTCGCATGATTCCCCGGGCACTTATCCTCCCAGATCGGGCATGGTCTATGCAATACTTTAAATAGGATTCATCATAAGCTCTAATGCAATATCTAATGTAGGAATAAACATATACTAAGTTCATTTCATCATCATAATGTCATTCATATCATATTGCATGCTTTGGACCTTTATTTCCTCAAGAAACCACAATCGGAAATTTTATCAAACACCATTTGGGCGTGTAATGGGGGTAAAAGACTATGCAATTTAGAGATTAAATCATACAAGAACATCTGTAGTAAAAGCATTACTCAACACCTTGGAATACCCCCAAGATATTTACATCTAAATCCCTTATCAAATCCAACATTAGATTTAACATTTCTTGCTCAAAATATGCTAAAACAACCATACTTTCATGAACAAAAGTCACTGTGCAATAAAATTTTCAATATACAAGACCCACATGTAAAATCAACTTTAAATCATGCATTATTAAGTAAAAGTGGGTTTAGGCACCCTGGGTGGAAGGACGAAATGGTTCAACACCACATACCTTGATTTTGGAGAATCCTTGAAAGAGATCGAAGATGGAGAATTGAAGCTTGAGTGAGATCCTTGAAGAATTCCTTAAGATTGGTCTTGAGTTTGAGACTTGAATTTAGGGTGAAATTTGAGTAAAATGTTTGAGTGAGTATTGAGGAATATTTTGGATGATATGAGGGTGAAATAAGGCTAAATATATGTACTTCCAAGTGTGGAAACCCTTAGGCCCAAGACTTACATGTCCTTGACCTGAAAAACTAAAATAGGCATCAAAAACACAGGGGCGCGTCACCTCACCCCACTGGAATCTGCATTTTCTGCACGAACTAGGTTTATGAAAACTGGTATAAATTCTTCATCTAAACTCGGAATAAGGTGAAATGAAGTGTGTTGGAAAGATAATTCAAAGGGATTTCAGTTGATAGTTGTGGGTCAGCTAGTTCTTTGTGTGCTAAGAGATATGCCCCTCCAAATTTGACCCTCCTAAATAGCGTATTTTATGATTTTTGAATTTTGATACGGTTGCTCTAAAATTCGGGTTGGACCCATTTTCCACTCAATTTGACCTCCTAAATAAGAATATGAAGTCATATTTTCGAAATAACAAACAAATTTTTAGATATATGGAAAACAATATTCTTGGCACATCTGAAGCATGTTTTCGGGCACTTTTTGGGGTCTTTTCAATATCTCCCCCTTGGGAACATTCATCTTCGAATGTAGGAACACGTACAAGACAAGAGTAATCATGAACAAATCAGCCCCAATATGAATGCAACATTACAATTTAAAACACCATTTTCAAAATCTCAACATAAGTGTAAAATCATCATAAACTAGTCAACTTAAACATGAATGCATATGAATGGCATAGGGGCTGAAATGCAAGACTTGAAATAATAAAAAGGACCGAACATGTTATCATAAGCTTGAATAGACTGAAAGAGATACGATATTGCTCCTCCATGCCTACTCCGGCTCCCCGAGAGACTCATACGAATAGACGACTCTTCCTATAGGGCCTTGAAGAACACTACATCATTATCAACAACTTCTCCACTCATACATCCAACACTCCTATCGGGGCCATCTCTTAAGCCAACTTACCCTCCTTAACACCCACAACGTCAAAATGTTCTATAATACTAAAGTCACCAACACATCACATCCACTTAGAAGCATGAAGAACCAAATGATCATATCTACATCCATAGGCAATTCATAAACTTATGCAACGTTACCAACCTACCTCTACTCTCTATAAGGACTCACAATCCTTAATTCAATTGTCAATCTTAAATACACCTTACCTATTTGGTACCCTAGCCACCATCTCCTCCTTGGGAGTCATCCTACACTCTATCATCTTCTCACTTAAGACTTCCAACTCTAATTAGGTGGACTCAAGGCCCTGTCTAATCTCGTCTTTTTATCCCAAGAAGATTTGGAACCATTAAGAACCCTATATTATCATTCTCAACTTCCTTCAACCTAACTCCCTGTCTAGACGGCCGATGGACTCTACTAGGCATCTCTTTGCCACCATTATCTACGCACACTAGGCTACCTAGAGCACCAACCATAACTCTAGTCTTACCAAAAAAATCAATGCACACTCATATCATAATCCCTAAAGAGAGCTAATAACCTTTTTGTTATCCTCAACTCACACCTATCATATTAAGCAACCAATCCCCTCATCATCCAAAACTTGCAACACTACCACCAAATAATTCACAAGCTCTAAAAAAATCAATACCTCATCACTAGAGACCACCACAAACATATCAAGGTAGGGTTTTAAGACCCTATTCAGAAAAACCATAAACAGAAATGATGCACAATCCAGCCAAACAACTCCACTAATATTCAAAATGCACACTCCTAGTCCGAAAATAACACTTAGAAATGTCACCTACCCTCATCCTCACTTGGGGACAAAACTCGAACCAAAGATCAATTGTAGAGAAGTGACAAACCCATTATAGTTTACTAAATAGATTGACTACCCTTACCCATCATATCACAACCTTACGGGTTCTACACTCATTAGAAACATGCTATGCAAGCGGCCTAAACTACCCCAAGACCCTCAACACAACAAGCTAAGTTGTCATCTTACAAGAATACTTATAATATGCATGTACATTCTCTCAAAGAGGCAATAGTCATTTTCCAAATATTTCAATGCACAATTGGTCTTAAAAGCCAAACATCGTTCATAATAATTCATACTTAGGCTCAAATGTCAAACTCATAATTTCATAGTCATAATACTCATGCATAGGAATGGCCTATTCATATACAAAATAGCACAAGCACCTAAAATGCTTAAAGAGCCAAAATCAAAGACATATAATTGATCACAATATTTTCATAACCAACTTTTTTTTATCAAAATCATACCATAAAATGAAATTGGGCTTACCCATAACATAATTTTTTTCAAAATAATTTGTGTACAATGCATATGCTATGAACAATGAGAAAATAACATGGATAATTAAGACTCTATTTAAAATCAACATTTATAATATGAAGTTGAAGTGGAAACATAATTATTTATGTATTTAACCTGTAGTGTAATCTCTCAAGCATAAATGAGTTCAAAGGGAACATGCATACTTGTAACTTCATAAACCCAAAGTAAATCCCCATATAACGGTTTAAATCATATTAAAATCATCAAATAAACACTACCCATGTATCAGTAGAATTTTAAGAATCATAATATTCAAATCTCGAATAAAATAAGTAAAATCCATGTAGGTTTTCTTGAAAATAAATTTTTGAAATGGGCTTAACTTCATATTTGCATAATCATAGATAATTTCATGAATTTGTAACATATTTGATAGCCTAATTCATCATGAAGTCACTTGACTTATAAAATATGCACATATCTTGAGAATTATTAACTTAGCATTTCATCAAACATTTGATGGGCACATATGAGGACATATTCAAATCATACAAAATGCAAGAGAATAGGTCATGAAAAAATGAAATCAGTGCAACTTAAAATCATGTAAATTAGCCCACCAACATCATGATAAAACCCCATCATGGGTAACTTGTAAATTATATCAAGACTTCACAGTAGTTCATAGATTTCATAGCTTGAATCATGTATAGTCTCAATTAACAAAGATCACTTCATAGTATAAGCTCAAAATAAATATTTATACATAATCAACAATATGTGACAAAACCCCAACATATTTCATGCTCATATTTGATAATAATAGATACCCTAAGAAATACATCTTGAAATCATGCAATTTTCATAAAAAGGAAGATTGGGCTTTATGGGTGAACGAAACCTGTGGTTGAAGCCCACATACACATGAATCCTACTAGAACCAAGGGATAACATAAGAAATAGCAGCTCCTAGACCTGTCAAATCACCCTACTCAAAACGTCAGTCACCACATGGACTTACTTAAGGTCAACTAAGTCATAGGAACAACAATAGAAGAGAATCTACTTACTACTCAAAATTCCTAGCAATAGACTGCTAAACCCAAATGCTTCTAATATCTTGTGAATTCAAAGGTCTAGGCTACTCTCTAATCACCTTCGCCTTACTAAAGTCCACTGTAATACCATCAATGGGCACCACGCAACCTAGGAAGGCAACCTCTTACCACCAAAATTTCCATCTCTCCAACTAGCACCCAACATCCTTCCTTAAACTTGTAATACTACCCTCAAATGATTCACATGCACTACATCATTAGGGAATGAACCACATTATCATTGCCAAAACCACCATAAACCTAGTAGGGTAAGGACTAGAGATTTTACTCACAACACTTATAGGCATACCCAGTGTACTAGTCAAACCCAAGGACATTACCCCAAAATTCAAAATATCAGAAAGGACATTCAAAGCCTCACCTACCACCAAAAATAATTCTATAGACAAAACAACTTAGGTTCAACACCTCCATTTCTCACAAGATGAAAAATGCAACCCCGTAGAGACCAATTGCACCTTAAGTCAAGAATAGACCTACCTTCTTTTCTATCACTTGACAACCTCGCACTCAAAGATGGGTTCATTAGAGAGCCAGATTATAACTCTACAAGTCCCATCATCTATGAAGACACATTATGCAAGCAACCATTTCATCTCTAGTATGACGTCCAAATCTACCATGCCAACTCCAACAAGCCACAAAGTAAGACCTGATGCAATACAAACCCAGATCAACACCTATGAACTTTCTAGCAACAATATACCCAACCAAGAGAATAGAAACCAAAGATCCACACAACTACTTGAGCACACAATAAGCCCAACCATCAACTAAAAGAATAGAGAAGAAATAGTGAAACTCGGATCCATCAAAATCAAAGCCTTCTACTTACCTTCCTTCGCCTTCCTCCTTGAAGCGGCATGATCAACTAAAAGAGAAAAGAACATTCGTTAAAAAGGAAAGCCCTATCTCGCATCTAAAGCATGACATAGACTATGAAGAAGGGAAATATTTTCTAAAATGTCTCATAGTCTCCTATTCATAATTGTGGTGCATAACACAACAATGAATAAGACTCTAATCGATGCAGTGTGTTAGACTCCGAGTGTCTATCAACCTAGTGCTTTGATAACATCGTTGTCACGACCCAAGCCTTGGGCCTAGACATGACCAGCGAATAGGGAACCTAAAGGAACCCCAAACAAGCCTCATAGCATATCATTAAACATCCTTGGTCGCGGAAGCAATTAAATGACATTTGAAGAATGGATATAAGGGCAAAGGGACTAAGGGAGAACTTGTCATAACATAGAGTCAAGAGATAATAGAGTCAACACAAAACATAAATACATAGCTTATCCAACAAAACCTCTACTAAATAGATAATGGCGTGGGCCAACACATACAACCAAGATCACCCTAATAGTCATAAGTATATGATAATGTAAAGATAATCTTAATAAATGATATGAGAGAATAGTCGTTGTCCACGGAATAGAGGACTCACCAAGGCTAACTTTTACAATCCATCTTACCACAAGAAAAACCAATAGGAGCTTCAGTCCCTGCATGGTGATATCATGTAGGCAAGATCATTCGTTAGTACGTTTGAATGTACTAAGTATGTGGGATCAATGCAACAAGAGATAAGCCTCATAATTCAAAATACATAACAATGGGCAATAGCCATAATATAGCAATATGACATATATGATCAATGCATAAGTAAAACATGATTAAGTAATTCATACACATATATAATATCATATGTGAAGATGAGACCAATCTAGCTTTCCAATGTATAAAACCCTTGGTGGTTGATGATGGTCACACCCCAATATCTATGGTGAGGAAGTATAAACCCCTCACATAGTTGATGATGGTCGTACTCCAACATCTATGGGGACGAGGTATAAACCCCTCGCATGGTTGATCATGTCACACCCAAAACATCCATGGTGACGAAGTATAAACCTCCCGCATAGTTACTCGGGCTCTTATCCCCTCAGATTGGGCATGGTCTATGCAACACTTTATATAGGATTAATCATAAGGTCTAATGCAATATCTCATGTAGGAATTAGCATATACATAAGCTTATTTCATCATCATAACATCATTTATATCATATTTCATGCTTTGGACCTTTATTTTCTCAAAAACCATAACTGGATATTTTATCGAACACCTTGGGGGCATGTAATGGGGGTAAAAGATCATGCAATCTAGAGATGAAATCATGCAAGAAAGTCTATAGTACAACCATTAATCAATACCTTGCAACACCCCCAGGACATTCACATCAAAACCCCTCATCAAATCCAACAGTAGATCAAATATTTAGAGCTCAAAACATGCTAAAACAACCATATTTTAATGAACAGAAATCACTATCAGTAAATTTCTCAATATACAAGACCCACATATAAAATTAAGTTTAAATCATACACTATTAAGTAAAAGTGGGTTTAGGCACCATGGTTGGTAGGATCCAATGGTTCAACACTACATACCTTGACTTTGGAGAACCCTCGAAAGAGATTAAAGATGGAGACTTGATGCTTGAGTGAGATCCTTAAAGAATTTCTTAAGATTGGTCTTGAGTTTGGGACTTGAATTCAGGGTTAAATTTGAGTCTAAATATTTGAGTGAGTATTTGGGACTGTTTTGGATAATATAAGTGTGAAATAAGGCTAAGTATATATATTTTCAAGTGTGGGAACCCTTAGGCCCAAGATGTACATATATTGGTCCAAAAAAAAGTAAAACAAGCATAAAAAAAAATAGGGGCACACCGTGGAGGCAACGCAAAAACCCCATTGGAATCAGCATTTTCTGCACGAACGAGTTTTACAAAAATGGGCATAAATTCTTCATTTGAACTCGAAATTTGGTGAGGAGAAGTGCATTGAAAAGCTAATTCAAAGGGATTTTAGTTGATTGGTCGTGGGACACCCAGTTCTTTGTGTGCTGAGAGATATACCCCTCCAAATGTGCCCGTCCTAAATAGCATATTTTGCTATTTTTAGATTTTGATACGATTGCTCTAAAATTCGGGATAGACCCATTTCCCACTTAATTTGACCTCCTAAACAAGAATAAGTAGTTAGATTTTCAAAATAAAAAATGAATTTTTAGATATATGGAAAATAATATTCTGGGCAATTCTGAGACACATTTTCGGACAATTTTTGGGGTCGTTTCAAAATATGAGCTAGATAGGAAATGGTAGGGTCCCAAGCTAAGGGTCACCATGATAAAAACACTAGTCTTGAATGTCAAATACTAGGCATGAGCCAGTTGAGGAGTATCTATCCCTACATGGTTAAATTATACAAGCAAAATATGTGTTAGTATGTTGGGATGTACTAAGTATGTGAGATGCATTGCAAGCAAGAAATTGTGATGCCATCTTTCAAAAGTAAAATATATACAAATATGAGATAACATTACATATAACTATGGTGTTAAGCATGCACAAGGAATGTTGCTCAATATGAATAAGAATTAATGCATGAGAAAATATTATAAGTAATTGATGTCGCCTAATTTACAACTTCGAATTAGAGGATGAAGTGGTCGTTGTCAAGATATAAAACCTAACCAAGATTAGGGTCGAACCCACAAGGAATACATAGACTCAAGACAAATTCACCAATAAACAATCTAAGTATTTAACCAACTAAATTCCCCAAGAGGGGGGTGTTGCAATAATCAATAAGAAAATAAACTAAATTAAATATCACGAAAGACAATCAAAAATAGAGATCAACAAGGGTATTGTGTTCCCCATTATTCCCCAACATAGTATCACTAGATAACCCAATTCTTTTCTAGTGTATAGCATGCAGCACTGTAGTTTAAGTTCACCAAGCCCTTTGGTCAAAGGTGAGAGGCGAATTTCACTATGCGACTTGGCCCATCTCCATAGTGTGCAGTACTAACCATTACCTATAAGTCCCAGTACAAATAGTTCGGTTGATTAGATGAGAACATATCAATCAAATCTTATTAATCAATCTCGTTTCCTATTCATTACTACCTTAGTCTAATTAGTAATACTAGGCGAGTTCTCATATTGGCTGCCACTAGAAAAGATGTTAAACAAAGAGAATTGATTAATACATGCATATATCCAATCCAAGAATTGTAAATTATCTGGGTTTACTTTGTTAGTTCTTCATAGTTCTCACAACTGTAGTTATTGATTTAGCTACTCATGCTATATGTAGATGAAGAAATTATGAATTGAGATTTACACAATTGAATTGAGACCAAGCAAATCCAAGATTAATGAGAATCACAAGATTGAAAATCAAATTTACCCATAAGTATTTTCTCTTAATCTTCTCTTCCTAGTATTGAGTTCTCCAAGTACGAACCCTAAAAACATTGAATAATGACGTTCTCCCTTGAAGAATAACCTAAAAGTACTATTTATTAGTAATTACAATTAAGTCTAAATACATTAGAAAAACTGGTCGAAAAACTCCACGAAAGCTCTCTACAACTCATAGTGTCTCCTATGGCTCATAGTCGGGGTCTCGTAATTAGCTCTTGGGATTTTGGACTTCTCTTCTATGATACGACTTACAACTCCTAAACTAATCCATGGCTCAAACTACATGTTTTTGCACTTTATCTTCATCAAATTCTCCCTCACTAGAGATCCTCACTAACCTATCTATATGACTTGTTGAATGGTCTCGACCAGTATAGATGTCTCGTACTGTTGTTCTTCAAAAATCATCTCTCACTGTCATTTGTCATGACCATCCTCTACAACTCGTAGAATGTTTTATGATCAATAGAAGGTCTCGTAAATCATCAAAAGTGAGCAACTTCTAAAATTTTGTGCTAAATCATGGAAACCTATAATCTTGCAAATCTAAACACATAAAACCAACAAATATCGCATTGACAACACTAAAAATCCTAAGTTTTAAGCATAAAAAATGTTGTATTTTTGCAGCACATCAGTAATGGAATGATATCATCGAATCATAAGCTTGTAGGAGAACACTTCACTAACATACAAGACCATGTGAGCTACTACCTGGAATCCAATATAACCCCTTACGTTGGCATGGGGAGAACACTTTCTGGGTAGACTTCACCACTTAGCATGCATCTTTAGATAACACAAATGGCCTATGTGGATCCATAGCCTATCCTACAATGGTTCCTATGGTGGCACATAGTTAATGTGACAAAGGTTTCCTTTTAGGGATCCCTTATAAAGCCCTACCTTAATGTCACATTCAATGTGAAGTCATCCCATAGAATCTTTGAAATATAACTTAGTCAAATTATAACACTTAGAATCATAAGTAGCAAATCATTAGAGCAGCTCGACCTTAAGGAACAACCAAGTGAGAATTCTCCTTTCATCTTGGGGACCTTCTTAAACCTCTTCCAGGGCAATTGTCAACATCTTTATATCTTTGAAAATATGAAATTTAAAAATTAGCTTTTATGTACTAATCAACATCATAAATCATACAAGACTTTACTTGAAAACTAGGTGGGCTAAACTTTTAAATGGAACAATCATAAATCACATATGCATGCTGAAATCATGAAAATATACTTATTTATAATGTGCAAAATAGCCCATGCTTCATCAACAACAAAATTCATTAGTGGGGTCATCATCAATAATCCAAATACGTGTATATACTTAGTAAAAATATCATAGAATATCATTGAGATAATTTAATATTTTGAAACATCATGAAATCATCATAAGCATGCATAATATTTTGAACGAACTTAAAGAAATGGTAAAATATAATATGAAAGGATTTGTGGATGAAAGGAGCCCCACAAATGAAACTCACATAGCTTGTTAAACTTAGGAAGAACAAACTTGAACCCTTTGAGAAGAACCTTGAAAACCCTAGCTTGCCTTCACCCTTTTCTAGAGTGAGAAATGCCTTCGAAAATTTTTAGGAATTAAAAAAATGAAGAGAATTAGAGTTCCTTTAGATTTAATGTTTGTTTTATGCCTATGTAGATCCAAAATATGACATAGTTTTGGAATAGGATTTGCAGAATGAAAAACTTTCCCTTCATTAAGACTGTCGAAATAGACCTATGAAGCCTCAATTATGGGACGTAGTTTAAATCATGGACCGTAGGTCCTGTTCGTCCAGTTGAATTTTCAAAAATTCATGAAACTATGTTGCTGAACCCAAAACTACAAACCCATTATAGGTCTGTAACGACCTCCAATTTAAGAGCCTTGAGTACAGAAAAGTTGGCCTGAAAAATGACTTGATGTTTGGCTTATGGGGTGGCTTATGGCTTGTAAGTGGAAATTTTGCTCATAGGTTCTATCTTAAATGTAGAACTTCAGGAACGGGAAAAGTTTCCAAGTGTGAGGTAACCCATGGACCATGTGACGACCCATAAGATACCTTACGACCTATAGATGGTTTCGTAAGTGGGACTCTAGACATGAAGCAGATTTGGAGTTTGCTGAAAGGTGACTTATAAGTTATCAAACATCCCTTAAAATGCGATATGGCCCATTGTCCTTCGTGGAATAAATCCAAGGATAAAATGAAAATGGATAAGTGCGGAAGGACTCTATGAGTACAATTAAAGTTCGTGAAAGATTATATGGACGTAACATGTGGTTGTAGTTTTAAGACTAGCAAAGTATGTTTTCAAGAAATTTTAGATATATTATTAGATGAAGGGACTTATGGCACATGGATCAATTCATGGCCCATAAAAGGGGTCTCGTAGGTCGATTTCAGCAGTTTTCTTGAGGGGTAATTTTGTCATTTTTTTCCTTTCTATTCCCAAAATACGTCATTTTGGGGTTAGGAAAGAGAACTTATATCAACATTTAAGCCCTAGGGTCCCCCCTCATTCTCTCATTCTTTCAATTCCAAATTTATTATGGCAAATAGGGCTCTCAAGAACAAGATTAGGATTTCCAAGGTTTTTTCCTCAAAAGACTTTAATTATCATTTCTCTCTAGTTCAATAAGGAATATGAGTTGATTTATGGGTGTCCTTCCACCCATACAGTTCCTTATTAAGTGTTTTACATTTTATTTAAGTTCCTCAAGTTAATGTGCATGGTTATGATGATTTTATGATATTTACACTATTAAATGATACTTATGAAATTCAACTACCATTTGCTATGTATATACACATATTTAACTAATGATGATGATTCCATGAGGATTTTTTATGTGACTAAGGTTGGGCGTTTTCGATGTTCCCTTAAAAGATAAGTTCTTTTATGTCTTCTGCGATTTATGATTGTTCCATGATAAAAGCTAAGCCCACCTAGTTTTCAAGTAAAGCTTTCTATGTTTATGATTAGGGCATTAATGAAGAGCTTCAAAGTTAAGCTTATCAATATGAGAATATGATGATAATTACTCTAAAAGATGTTTAATAAAGGTCCCCAAGATGAAAGGACAATTCTAACTTGGTGGTTCCTAAGTCATAGCTACTCCTATGATTGTTACTTATGATTCTAAGTTTATACTAAAAGATTTCATTGGGATGTCTTAGTACCGAATGTGACATTATCGTGGGTTTGATAAGCGAACATTAGAAGCAACCCTTTGTCGCATTAACTATGTGCCACCTAAGTTGTCCTTGTATGCTAGGCTAGTGGATCCATGTATGCCATCTTTGTTATTATGATGCATAGATAGTTGATTGAGCTCTAGCTTGCAAGTGGTCTCCATGCCAATGTAGGGGGTTATGTTGTGTTCCATGTAGTATCTCATATTGTCATATATGTCAGTTAAAGTCTATTCCTACTAACTCTATTATCTTATTTTATGTTTTCAGTTACATGTGTTTTTTTATACATTGTCTCATATTGATCTTGAGCCATATTACTTATGCATACTTAAGCTTATTTTATGAATCTTTTATTATATGTAAACTTATGTTTAATAATGATAGCAGTATAATTTCATCTATCATTGCATCCCATGTACTTAGTATGTTCCATAGCACTAACACATATTTTGCCTGCATAATTTAACCATATAGGGATAGGCACTCCTCCATAAGCTTGAGGTTAGTTTTTGACATCCAAGACTAGTAGTTTTATTATGTTGAACCCTTAGTTCTGGACTGCTTTATTTTTTCATATTATCTTACATCTTTACTTTGTTTTAAGACAATGTATTTGTAGCACTTCTGAGGTATTTACTTTCTATGTTGAACTATTTTAGACTTCTTTCTATTTGATGGATATTGACCAATATCGGTACCATCCGCTTAGATGTAGTTGGTGAGCATATGACAAAAAAAAAAGATGATTTTAGTATTTCCACTACTATTTAATGTTGCTTCATTGTTAAATTAGCCCTTACTCCCTTTTCTCTTACTTTTTTCACAAAAAATTTTACTTAATGCCTATGAATGCTTAAGATGCTTGAGATAGCTTAGGTGAGGTTCCTTCGAGTATCTCATTCACCGTGTGATGACTAGGACCCGAGCTAGAGTCGTTACAAACTTTGGATCTGAGCATAAGGTTTTAACATGTTCCCCAGATGTCCATGTATACCTTGTAGCATAAAGTCTCATTCAAGGTCGTGAACCACACCACTATGTTGAGTAAGAGGCTATGACACGGTTTAGGAAAGTCTTCCTTTCTTTTTTATTCACGTCATGCCTCAGAGTTGGATAACGTTTTCCTCTATCTAATGATGGCCTTTTGCTTGTTTCTAGATCATGCAGCCACAAAGAGCTCCCTATCAATCAGGGACTCCTGAACAACAAGTCTCTCTACTACAATAGAATGATAGGAGTGTCTCATAAGGAGTTTAGAGCCATGTTCACCCTTTTTGCCCAAGCATTGGCCAATTAGGCCAACTAGGAGATAGTGGTGCCTCCTCAAGTGCCTACTGCAGTCGCCAGAGGCTGAAATTTTATGTGGATGAACCGACCAGAGTTCCATGGTTCAAGGACAGATGAGGAATTTATTGAATTCATAGACGATACCAACCAATTGGTAGAGGTGATGGGCATTCTATCGAAAGAAAAGGCCGAGATGGTGGCTTATCAGCTCAAGGGAGTCGCCAAAATTTTGTATGAGTAAATGGGCCAATAAGTGAGTCCAAGGAATAGGTCTAATTAGTTGAAAGGGATTCAATTGTACATTTTTGGACTGGTTCTTCCCCATCGAGCTTAAGGAGGCAAAGGTCCAAAAATCCATCAACTCGAAGCAAGGGACGATAAGTGTGAGCGAGTATGCCCTTAAATTCACCAAATTATAAAAGTATGCTCCATTTATGATCTCTTATCTAAGGGCTCGCATAAACAAGTTTATTTTGGGTGTCTTCGAGCTGGTTTCCAAGGAATGCAAGACGATAATTTTTGTAAAAGAGATAGATATTTCTGGCTTGATCATGTACGTTGAGAAAATTGAAGAGAAGAAGCTTCATGAAAGGGAAGGGAGCCCAAGAGGGCTTGATTTGAAGGTGGGAGTTACTTTCGCCCAAGGGGCGGTGGTCAAATATTTTAAGGTAGCCAAAAGCAAAGTTGGCAAGGATCCACCAACACTCCTCCTCCCAAAAGGATAAAGGGGTGGCTTCTAAACCCCAAAGTACAAATTGTCCTAAGTGCGGGAAGTTTCACAAAGAAGAATGCCTAGTGATGAGTGTATGACTTACACTCATTTTCTACTCTTTTCATATGAGTTTTTGTTGTTAAATTCATCACTTAAGGCTACATATGTTTTGCATAATGTATATTGCGTGTATATATGATGAAAATAGAGTTTTGCTGAGAAGAATTGGGATTGGAGTTTAATTGGAGCAAAAGGGAGCTGAATTGGAGAAGATATGTCCCTAGCATTACTTACTCTCCATGAATGCAGCCTGTGTCCCGTGATCGCCGAGTAGTGGATCTAGAAAAGGTGCAAAGGTGCCATCATTGGTGTGTAGGTGGAGCAGAAAGAGAAAAACATCTGTGATTATGATATGCTTAGGTATAAATATGGAAGCATTAACTTAAGTTGACCTCTGCAAATGTGGTCAAAGATCAAAGAACGCAGAGTACTTATGTGACCAGCATCACGACATTCTGGAATTTGGCCATTTCAACCCCAATTTTGATATGCACACACTCCTAGCCCCTATAATTTATACATTGATCACTAAACAAACCTAAAAAACTTGGAATACAACTTTGTGAGAAGAATAGACACCTTAGAGTAGATTTTAGTTTAGGGTAAGGATTTAGAGAAAGTTTCCTATAAAATTCCTGAGTAGATTGGAGAGTGTCAGCTTTACTTGCATTTATCTTTCACTCACTATTTCTTTCCTTATTCTTGAATGCATAATTTGTAGAGTTAATTGAGTTTTGATGTTAATTTGTTTATGGGTCTTGATTGAATCCCTCGCTTTCATTCTTAGTTGATGCTTTACTTGAAAATCAAGTGGGTTTCTCCCTAAATTGCTTTGACTGGATTTGACTGATGTATTGGTTCATGCTTACCTTTATGTGTAACTTATGATTTGAGGTCGAGAAATTGTGTTTTCTTATATCTTCAATTATTTCCTTAATTAGAGTAGTTGAAGTGCGTGGCTTGCATGATAGTCATGGGTTTATGTGCTAAGGTCCTTAATATGGGCTCAACGACTAAGGTCTTAGAGTTTTACTCATGAGGTGCTTAATCCAGGCATGTCTTTATGTAGCTCCCTTAAGAGGTCATAATAAGCTCTTGCAAAACACCACATTGTCATAATTGAAGTATGGTTACAAGCAACCTAGCCAACCCATAGCGTCAATTTAATGATATGTGTGATGGGTCGATTGAGCTTCGATTAATTCTTATATCCCCTATCCTTACTCCGTTGCTTTGTCAATACTTAGCCCATTTTTCCTTAGGAGTAGTTTTATCTTAATTCTCCCCCAACTAGTTAGAAATTTCTTGGTACTCACTCATCAAATAGAGATTAGTAGCTATCAATCCTCATCTGACTCAATCGTGACTATATTGTTCCCTGTGGGATTTGACCCCGACTCCAAAGTTGGGTAAATATGTTGATGATGATCATGCCTACGTCCATAGTGATGTAGCCTTGAACATCATAAAAAATGGCATTGTTATCGGGGAACAATAGGCATATTGAGATGATTTAGGACCTGTAGTTTACTCTTTTTATTTTGATTTGTGAGTACTTCTTTTTGTTTCTTTGTTTTGTATTTATTTTTATCGATAATTTTGATGAATGTTTTCTTGATGAATGTAAGCCTTTTTTCTATATCCTTTAGAGCATAGCACTTTATGGGGAGAAAAATGGTGTTGACGACATGAATGGGGATGAAAGTGTTGTGAGTCAAGATTTGGCCACAAACTTAACTTTAAGATTAGCCAATGAAGTGGATCAAAGAAACCAATTGGTCAATATGAAGGATAATCTCAAAAGCTTACTTATTGCTAGAGATTATGAGTTGGACCATTTGGAATGGGAAGTTGATGTCTTGAAGGTTAACTTAAAACTAAGTAATGGGACAAGTGAGGTTCCTTACTCAGTGGTCATTAACCATGAGTTAGAGTCTCAAGAAGAAGGAGCGGTGCTTGATTTGGAAGAAGTATTGGACCAATGCATGTCATCAAGGCCAATAATCATCTAAAAGGCCATGATAGAAGATATGATAGTAAGATTGCAAGAGAAACCCACAGAAATAATTTATGGTTCAAACTCCCCAAACTGTGCCTCGAAAATGCTTATAATCATAATTTCCAGATATCTCAAAATTATATGTGATATCGAAAATCTGACTTCATATTCTCGATCAGGAGGCTAAATTGAGTGGGAAATGGGTATAACCCAGATTTTAGAGGACTAGTAGTGAAAAATAAATTTTTGTTATTTTCGATTTCCAAAGAGCATTTGCACCGTGTCCGTGATGTGCTAAGAATATGGATCAGTGTTAATTTTATCTTCGCATTGGGTCCATGTCGCAGACCAGATATAGACCAGTATTAATTTTTTCTTAAGTTTGTTGTGTCAACCAAGGGCACTGGGGTCATAGCCCCATGCCCATTTATGTGTGAAAACACCGGTACTTAGCCTGTTTTTCAACTCTATATCACTCAAAACTCTCCCAAAAACTTCTCCAAGACTTAACCAAATATCTCATTCACATTTCAAGGATTTCAAGCTTAACTTTGGAACTCAGGGATTTACTTCAAGCTCTAAGTTTTCTTCAAGCTCATCTCAAGAAAACCCAAGTTCGAGGTATGTGGGTTTTATCCATTGGGTCCTTTCACCCATGGAGCCCAATCTTCCTTGTTACGAAAATTATATGCTTTCAAGTTATATTATCTATGTGTATCTCTTATTATTGATTATGATTATAAATTATGTTGGGATTTTATAAAATGTTGATTGATTATGCATGTCTATCTGTTTCAAGGCTATTCGATGAAGTGATTTTGTCTATTAATACTATGCATGTTTTGAGCTATAAAACTATGATCTACTATGAGATATGATGGATTTCATAGTCCCTTACATGAGGGTTTTACTATATATTGGTGGGTTGACTTGCATTGAGTTTTCTCACATTATTTCACTTTTGGATTGCATGATTTTAAACAAGCATTATGAACCCACCAAGTGTTTGATAAAATGTCATGACAAGGATTTTCATGCTATTAATTATTTATTACATGATTTATAAGTCAAGTGAAGGTATGATTTAAGGTCTTGCATTTATATATTAAATTCATGAAAAGTATCTATGATATGTAAGTAGATCACACCTTGTTGAGGGGGTGACATTCCTCAATCACCTTGTTCAGGAGGTAACAAGCCTCAATCACCTTGTTCAGGAGCTAACAAGCCTCAATCACCTTAGAAGGGGATAATATGCCTTGGATTCCAAGTAGTGGCTCGCTTTTCTATGTCAGTTATGGTCTCTTTCCACACATGTGATATGTACTATGCAAGTTGTATTATTTACAATCGTTCTTAACTTTAAGCATTGATCATGCATCCCATGTTGGAATTATACTTATCCATTGTTTATGATTATGCATTTTGACTATATTGGCTTATGTCTTGTTGCATTGCTTCCTACATACTTAGTGCATTCAAACTTACTAATGCATACTCTATGCCTACATGATATTACCATGTAGGGACCAGAGAACCTTTTGATCATCCTCCACATGGCTAATTCGATACTTCTAAAGATAAGCGTTACTGAGTCCTCGAGTACGAGGACATTATCTATGCTACTCTTTCTGTTTGATATTTATTTATGTTGAACACTTGTTACTATGATGGTGAGCCCAGAAAGTGTCTTGGCCTCGCTCCAATTCATGTTAGACGTGTTGTTGGATATTTGATGTACCTATGCTACAAGCTTGACTCTTTTATGCTTTTATAAATATCCAGACTGCCCTTATCCCGCTTTCCTTATTTACATATCTTGTGATGTTTATTTTTCTTCTGCGACCAAGGATGTATGAGTGATATGCTAAGAGGCTTATTTGGATTACCATACGCCGTGTCACGTCTATGCCCTAGGCTTGGGTCGTGACAATGGCAACTTTAGTTTATATGAAGTTTGGAGTGTCGCTTACTTGGAGGTCATGAAGTTTGAAGATCAATTTGAAAAGGGCCTCTTGACACTCCCATGTCTACCTAAAGTGCCTAAAAGGAAAGTTGATGACAAGTTAGGTAGACAATTAAAATTCTCAAAGTGGAGAGACCTATGAATAATGTTGATGGTCTCTCAGCATTCCCATGAGCTCAACAATAAGATTATCTTGAAATTGGGGAGAGGAATCATTTCCTCTAAGTGGAAACACAAAAAGATGGTGAATCAATTTTTATTCGTATTTAATTTTTAGATTAGGTTTTGTATATAAAATTCCTAGAATATGTTCTTGATTTTAATTTCTATTTTTAGTTAATCCTCACAATTTTCAAGATTTTGGTATTGGTTTTACATAGTTTGGAAGTGTCAAAATGAGTGGAGCTGAAGATTTGGGTGGAAAAAATATCAAAAGTGGCAAAAGAATAAACCAAGGCAATTTTTGTTGCATTTTAGAGCCCAAACATCGCCAATCACTGAAGGATGGATCGCCGAAATAGGACTAGAGCTACCCAAGGTTTTAAAACCTTAGCCAAGGTCTGGTACTAATTTGATGTCCGTGAATGTAGTCTTTTGTCCGTGAACCCAGAGTGTGCACAAAATTCGATGAGGTGCGAACATGCCTAATTGAAACAACCCCAAAAAGTGCTCAAAAATTTGCTTCGAAATGCTCAGAATTTTAAATTCCATGTATCTCAAAATCCTTGCATGATATCAAAAATCCAACTTTCATATTCTTGTTCAGGGGGTCAAAATTAGGGGGAGTAAGGGTCTAACCTGATCTAAGAGCAAACAATTAGCAATTTCATTTTTCGTAATTTCTCTATCTAGAATCGATTCATGATAGTATTGTGAAGCATAGCTATCGTGGACATGTACTAATTTTGCCTCTGCAATAGGTCCGCGATGCGGACCAGATGCTGACCTGTGTATTTTGTTGCAAGTGATTGGTACCTTGGTACAAGGCTTTTGGGTCTTGGACCTAAGTGTTCCCAAACATATTTTTACCTACACTTTAGCCATATTTCACCCTTTTATCATCCTAAAAGTTCTCCAGTATCCTCTCAAATCCTTATCCATATTTTTCACTCCAAAATTCAAGTCTCAAAACCCTCATCCGGAACCCTTTAAGCTTCAAGCCTCCATTTTCAATCTTCATCAAGAGCATCCTCAAAGCTAAGGTATGCAGGTTTTAGCCATTGGGTACTTCAACCCATGGTTCCTTGTTCTCATTTTTACTTAATTTTCATGATTTAAAGTTGATTTTACAATTGTGTTTACTAGTATGAACATGTCTATGAGCTATTTTAAGGCTATGTAAAGTTGTGACTATTTTGCTACGTTTAGAGCCACATATCTTGAATTTATTGTAAGATTTGATGAGGGAGTTTGATGTATTTTTCTTGAGGGTGTTGTAAGGTTTTGATTGATCATTTTACAAAGTATTTTCATGCATGATTTCATCTCTATATTTCATGTTTTATACTAGCATTATACACCCTCTAAGTGTTTGATAAAATGTCCGGACGTAGTTTCTTGAGGAATTGAAGGTCCAAAGCATGATAGATGATATGAATGATGTTATGATGATGAAATAATTTATGCATATGATATAATCTACATAAGTTATTGCATTAGAACATGGCTAATCCAGGGGACTAAGAGCCCAGATAACCTTGTCGGGGGGTTTGTATCTTGATAACCGAGGTGGGGGTTTGTACTCATCAACCATGTGAGGAGTTTGTACTTCGCCAGCAGGGTGATAAAGTGAAATTATCATCAACTATGTGAGGGGTTTGTACCACACCACCAAGGTGATGGGGTGGGACCATCATTAACCAACCAAGGGGTTTGTACTTTGGGAGTCTAGCTTGGTCTCTTCTACACATATGATATCCTATATGAGTATGAGTTACTTAAACATGTTTTACTTGAGTATTGGTCATTCATTCCATATTGTTATGTGTTGTATATTGCCTATTGTTATGCATTTTGACTATGATGCCTATCTCTTGTTGCATTGCATCCTACATACTTAGTATATTCAAACGTACTAATGCATACTCTTGCCTACATGATATCACCATGTAGAATAACATCCTCCTCCTCCACATGGCTAGTTCGGTGCTACTAATGCTAGTTGGTGATATCTACACTTAGGTACCTTAGTCTATGTTGTTCTTATTATGTATTGAGACACTCTTCTTTATGTTCTACATTGACTATAAGGGTGAACCCAGTTGCTTTGTCTTGGCCCCCCTCTCTTATCTAAGTATTAGATGTGTTTGTTGGACATGTTATGCATCTATGATATGAGCTTTAACTCTTAGTCTCTTGATTATGATGTTACGCAACCTTTCTCCTTAGACCCTTTGCCCTACTCTTACTCTTTATGTCTTTTATATGCTTCTGCAATCAATGATGTGTAATGACAAGTTAAAAGGCTTGTTTGGGGTTCCTTCAGGTTCCCCATTCGCGGTATCACGCCTAGGCCCTAACTTGGGTCATTACACTTATCAAACCTAAAGTCCCGTTAGGGCTGACTGGCACCCGTTGCCAGTAAGGCCCAGGAGAACCAACCTGTATCTATGCGCTTTCTATACATATCATAAGGTGTTTCTACATTTTGCATGCCCTTATGAAAATAAACAGTGATAACAAGCCAAAAAGAAATGCATATGACTAGGCCGTTGGGGCCACGGTGGTTAAAGTATGAGACATGACCATACTTTAATTTATGCAGTTTACAAAGCCTCTAGATAAGGGAAAGTATCTGATAAGGGTCAGGACAAGCGTCACCTCGACTAACTGTACAATACAAAAATATAAGCTCTAGACACAAAGCTCCGAAGCTACCTGGAGCTTGGTAACAGCAGTTGGATATCCTGTATTCCTACTGGGGAGATCTACTAGCACCTGTACCTGCAGCATGAAATGCAGGTCCCCCATGAGGGACGTTAGTACGAGATAACATACTGAATATGTAAGGTAGCAAATACTGTATACGAAGTAACAACTCAAATGAAACTATGCACTTGTATAGGATAAGAGACCATCTTTAGTTATACTTTGGGATTTTGTACTTTATGTTCTTTATATTACTTTACCTTTACTATATAATCTATACATAACACATAATGCAAATGACCAGCTCAACAGTGGTAAAACTGTATCGGGATCATCCGTAGCTAAGTTCTTCCTTAACCTTTTGGGATACTACCCGTGATAGGATCATCCGTGGGTAGGTGATTCTTCCACCCCTCGAGATACCACCCATCAATAAACAATGTACTTTACCTTTCAATTACCTTTGAGATGATTCTTTTAGTGGTCACAATATTAGAGCTGTAGGACTATATATGTATCATGTGGCATGTATATAATCATACAAGACAATATGACAATGAAAAGAGTACGTTACACAAATAATGAAGTGTGTATAAGATAAAACAACTTGTGAACTTTATTGGGCAAAAAGAACCCATGTAACTTGGTGTCCATGTATGTATGAAGATTTGAAGGTGACTATGTGTGGGAGCATATGAAAATGTCAAAGAGTGGAGACATGGTTAATAGCTATGTAGGAGTTGGTAAGTGCCTTTATGTGCCAAAGAAGGATCTATGTTTCATGCCAAACAATACAAAATCAAGTAGCCTTACATACCTTATTGTATGTCCTCGTTACTACCTCGAGATAACCTTCCCTTCCTCCAAATATTTAACTACAATATAGTAGGTGATAAAACTAGCATTAATAGTCAATATATACACATTGGCAGCCCAATCACATAAAAAAAATACACGGGCAGCAAGCAGCCATTTATAAACTCGAGCGTATTCTTTGAACCTTTCCTCCCCTAATCGTATTTTCTAATACCCATTGTCATATGCATATCATGTTCAGAATGTTCAGCATGTTCTAGTTCCATAATATTCTTACAACAGCGTACAATGCACAAGACATAACATTTCTACACAACCTACAAATGGACAACATAACGTTACGCCCCTTTGCCCCATTTTGACATAGACAATTCCAAACCCGTTCCAACTTTAACCAAATAGTTATCAACACATCTATACATAAAAACAACCTTGAACTAGTCTCAGAATAGTAACAAATCAGTAATTAAGGATATGAGGCAATAGCCTTCCATCCAACGGACCACAAGTTCATACTAAGAACACAATTGCAATATCATGTATGGACTCACTTTTGTGGACTATAAAAGTGGTAAAGAAGACTGGTTACATCACTATAAAACTAACATTTGTTAAATAAATAAGTATTACTTCATAATATAGCCAACCAAGAAGAGAAAATCCTCTTAACTAGTACAACAATCCTTAGAATACAAGTTGTCCAGAATTTCCAGCACAACATACTAGCATATACTTCTTGTTTTTTATTAATAAACCATACTAAATACACAACTATGATCACTTACCTTGCTTTCAAGATTCAGGTTTCCTTCAAGAACTCTAGAGGGTTATGTTAGCTGCTTTGTAAAGTGAAGTAAAGAGAGAAAGAAAAGTCATTAGGAAGCTGAAATTTTTCTCCAAAGTGAATTGACTTAAGGGCTATTTTGAGCCCTTTCTAAAGGGTCTTTTGGACGACTTACTCTTTGAATTTTGACCATCTAATACCACATATTATTAAGCTAGTTATGCAGTAGCTTGTCCCTTATACTTGTGTCTAATTGGGTCTCAAAGTTGATGGGATTGGGCTGACCATTTTCCAACTTTCTCTTCACTTAGTTTGGCCCCAATTGGCCGAGTAGGTTTTGGTATATTCGTGGCCTTTTTATATTATTCTTGGGATGAAAATAAAATCCATTTATGATAGTAAAACATGGGCTAAATTTACACCCTTAACACGGACTTTATTCATAATCGGACTTGGTCAAATTCGACGTCGAAGCTTGTCTCTGTTTAGCTAGCAAATTTAAGCTAAGCAAGTAGGTGACTCACCTGCTAGCTTCTTAAGTCCTACATGAATCTCAATTCTTTTACTTCATTTAAGGTTGTGACCTCCTCAATTTGACGTAAAACATGTATACACTCGACTCTCTTAAGCGTTAGACGCACAAACCCCCTATAACATGAGATTCGAGCACTTTTAAAAACGTCCGCTAATTTAACCAAACCATTACCATATTTCATTTGCATTGTACTAGTATTGTAAGATATGGAGTGTGACATCCTCCCCCCTTAGGAACATTCGTCCTCGAATGTTAGCATGATTGGATAGCTTAACTAAGTTTAAACCTTTACTTATACAAACTTTTGACACCACATTAAGTATTCAATCACACATACCTATTAGTGCCCCCAATTCTGCATGTTGGACTTCCTTTTTAGCTTCAAATAAGTAAGGGTATTTTGATTTCATCGCGTCCTCAACCTCCCATGTTATTTCGTTTGCTTGCAGGTTTCTCCTAAGTACTTTTACTGAAGCTATTTCTTTATTCCTTAGCTTCTTAACTTGATGATCTAGAATGCAACAGGTACCTCTTTATAGGATAGATCTTTTGTAACCTATACATCCTTAATAGGAGTAATACGAGATGGGTCACCTATGCATTTTTGAAGTATTGAGACATGAAAAACTAGATGAAACATTGAAATCTCTTAGGGTAGCTCTAGTTCATATGTGACCTATCCGAACCTCTTAATAATCTGATATGGTCCTATGTAACGTGGGCTCAGCTTTCCTTTCTTACCAAATCTCATGACCCCTTTCATTAGAGACACCTTTATAAATACCCAATTCCCTACTGAGAATTTCAGTCCTCTCTTTCTAGCATCCGCATATGATTTGTGACAACTTTGGGTTGTTTCTAGCCGCTACTGTATTACTTTAACTTTTTCCATGGCTTGTTATCCTAGATATAGCCCAAGCATGGGGGTTTCACCCACTTTAAACTATCCAATTAGCAACCTATATTTCCTCCCATACAAAGCTTCGTAAGGTGTCATCTAGATACTCGCATGGTAGCTATTATTATATGCAAATTCAACGAATGGCAAATGGTCCACCCAACTCCCTTTAAAGTCCAATGCACAAGCTTGCAACATATGTTCAAGTGTTTGAATGGTGCATTCTTCTTGACCATCTATTTGAGGGTGGAATGCTGTTGTTAGGACCCGTATTTTGAAATTTTGGAATACTTGTGAAATTTGGACAAATATTGGAAATGTCGAACAATTCGGGACTTAAGTGTTTCTTTTAAAGGTTGAGACCAAGTGGATTCTTTTTATATATATACATAAATTATTTTT
>JAOTQR010095997.1:0-73534 GCA_025774065.1 Solanum ossicruentum | reverse complement strand
ATCTACAACATAGTAGAGGATAAAACTAGCATTAGAAGCCAATGGATACATCTTGGCATCTCAATCACATAAGAAAACAATACACGGGCAACAAGTGGATGTTTGTAAACCCGAGCGTATTCCTTTAACGTTTCCGCCCCTAATTGTATTTTCTACACACATTAGCATGAACACATCATGTACAGTCTACTTTAATACCATAACATCCCTACAACAGCCCATAAAGCACAACACATCACAATTTCACGCAATCTAAAAACGGACGGCTTAACGTTACCTTTCCTCGCTACTTTTCAACCTTAACAATTCCAAATCGGTTCCAACCTTAACCTAACTGTTCCAGCAACATTTATACACACAACCAGCTATGAGCCAGTTTCAGAACAACAACAAATCAGTGATTAAGGACGTGAAGCAACAGCTTGCTCTCGAATAGACCACAAATTCATACGAAGCACATAATCGCGATATCATATAACGCCTCAGTTTTGTGGAGTGTAAAAGCAGTTAACCAGCCTTTTTACACTACTGTAAAGCCAATATTTGTTGCATAATCAAGTAATAATACATAATAAAGCCAGACAACAAGAGAAAAACCTCTTAATTAACATGAAAAGTACACAAGAACCCTTAGTACACAATCTGTCCAGAAATTCCAGCACCAACATACTAACATATACTTCTTGTTTTTCATAAGAAAACCATACCAAACACATGTGTAAGCTTACTTACCTTTAAACTCAAGGTTTATATCTTCTTCAAGAACCCTAGAAGTCCCTTTGAGCTGCTTCACCAAGTTAAGAAAAGTTGAGAGAAAGTAGAGAGAACAATCTGATTTTTGTTGTGCTCAAGATAACAATGCCTTGTGGGAGCTGCTTTGGAGTTGTTTATATAGAGATATTAGGACAACTCTCTCCTGACTTATTGACCAACATATACCACACATTATCAAGTAGCTTACCCACCAGCTTGGCCCTCAAAGTTGGGCCTTTTTGGAGCTCCCACTTGATGGACTTGGGCTGCCAAATTTTCAGCTTTCACTTACTTAGCTTTGGGCCCAATTTGCTAAGTGGTTTGTATTGTCTTTGGGCCCTTTTTTCTATAATTCTTGGGCTGACACTGTTGCTCATTTATGATGCTAAGACATGGGCCAAAGTTACCCCCTTAACTCAGACTTTATTCATAATCGAACGAGGACAAATTCGACGTCGCGCCTCGTCTCCGTTTAACTAACAAATTTGAGCTAAGCAAGTAGCTGACTCACCTGCTAGCTTCTAAGTCCTACAAGCACCTCAATTCTCTCACTTCATGTTAAGGCTATAATCTCCTCAATTCAACACAAAACATGTATACACTCAACCCTCTTAAGCGTTAGACACCCATATAGCCCATTACCGTGAGATTCAAGCACTTTTGAACTTTAGCGTCAATTTGACCAACCATGCCATGTTTCATTTGCATTGTGCCAATATTGTAAGGTGTGGGGTGTTACAGGTGTCTCTAGTGCTATATACATCTTTGAGGTTGTGGGTGTTGTGGAGAATGAGTTGGCTTAGGAGAAAGTCCAAGTGGAGATCTTGGATGGATAGGTGGGAAGGTTGGTTAATAAAGATATAGTGCTCGTCAAGGTCCTTTGGGCGAATTGTCAAGTTGAAAATGCCACATGGGAGGTCGAGGTGGACATAGAGAAGCGATATCCCTATCTCTTCCAGTCTACTCAAGCCTAAGTTACTAATTAAGTTCCTCTGTGATTTAATTCTTAAGTTTTGGACCTTATGTCATTTGCATGCATTCATGTTTGTGTTAACAAGATTGTGGTGATTTTGATGTTCATATAGAGACTTTTTGAAAATAATGCTTAAGTGCATTTGTTGCATTCATGTTGGGCCAAAATCTTCCTGATTATATTCCTTGTGTACGTTTCTTTGACATTTGGGGACGAATGTTCCCAAGGGAAATATTGTAACACCCCATAACTCCATGTTCTTATGTATCCATGTTTTAAGCCTCATATGGTTAGCTTGGGGGTGTGTTATGTTCGTGGGAGACTTTTAGTACATAGACGGGTTCAAGACTTCCCTACGAGTTGAGTTTTGGGTGTTTCTTAATGCAAGGGTCAACTTTAAACAAGCATAACTTTTAGCACACTTGGAATTGGGTGGCCCACCACATGTCAAAAGAAATCCCTTTGAGTTATCTTTACAAATGACTTGGTTTCACCTCATTTCGAGTTCATATGAAGGAGTTATGACTGTCTTCATGAGACCCTCCCGTGCAGTGATGTCACACGGGCTCCTTGATGAGCAGTGAGGGTTTAATGCCCTTAGAAAGCCTTGAACTGGAAAAGGCCATTTTTGGCCTAAGACATGTGACACAGCTAGTGGCACAGACCGTGTGGCTTTCCACTGACCGTGTGGTTGGTTGTGGAGTGGAGGCAAGTGAAGAAGAGTGAGCAAGAGATAAAGTTTGGCCATGTGTGGGGTCACGGGCACCGTTGATGGGCCGTATGAGGTTTGACGGCTTATACCACTTGGTGTGGTGTGGCCTAGCTACATTTTCTTCTCTAAGTGTGGTCCAGCAAATCACTACATAGATCGTGAAGCACCACACGACCCCTGAAGTGGCCCGTCAAAATGACGATGACGCTAACTTTCTCCCAAGTGTTCCAATTGCAATTTGGAGGCTAAGTCTTGTCTCACGAGTACTCCACACGACCCGTGGAGTGCCACACTATCAGTCCAACTTTCAGTGAGGCAACTCTTTACCAATTTTTCCATCTATTCACTAATGCCTTTTTTGTAAATTTTAATTGCTCTAATGATCTTTTAAACTTCCCATGCTATCTTAACCTCCCGAAAAGACCTAAACCATATTCCAAAGGATCAAACTCATTACTCTCATCTCAAATTGTAATGACCCAAGCCTAGGGCCTAGACGTGACACAGCGAATGGGGACCCCGAGTGGACCCCAAAAAAGTCTCTTTATATATCATTACACATCCTTGGTCGCGGAAGCATTAAACAACATTAGTATGAGTAGAAGTACGGGAAAAAGGGGCTAAGGGAAAGCCTTTCATAATATGAGACCTCATCAAATCAAGAGATTCAAGGTTCATAACTGAAATGATCTGAAAAAAGTGCCCGAAATTATGCCTCGGAAGTGCTCGAAATCATAATTTCTATATATCTCAAAATTGGTACGTGATATCCAAAATCCAACATCATATTCTTGTTTAGAGGGTCAAATCAAATGGGAAATAGTTCTAACCCCTATTAAGACCAAACGATTAGGAAATTTAGTTTTCATAATTTTTCTTATCAAGAATCGATCCGCGACAATACCGCAATGTGCAGCTATCGCGTACATGTGTTAATTTTGCCTCCACAACAGGTCTACATCGCGAATCAGATGCAGACCTATGTATTTTGTTGCTAGTAATATTTATCTCGGTCCAAGGGTTTGTGGTCTTGGGCCTAATTATTCCCATGCGTGAAAATGTCAATACTTAGCCTTATTTCACGCTCATATCATTCAAGACATTCCCAAATACACTCTCAAATACATAGACAATATTTTATCTTCAAATTTCAAGTGTCAAAACTCATCTGAATACTGAGGTTCTCATTCAAGCTTCAAGTCTCTATCTCCAATCTTCATCAAGCTATTCTCCAAAGTTAAGGTATGTGGGTTTCTTTCATAGGTTCCTTTCACCCATGATGCCCAAGCTTCCTTTTACCTAACATTACATGATTTAAAGTTGATTTACTCATGGATCTTACTTATTATGAATATTACTGCACACTATATTGGAGTTTCATGAAATAATGGTTCTTTTAGCATGTGTTGAGCTATGAATCTAAGATCTATTGTGAGATTTGATGAAGGATTTTGATGTATATTGCTTAAGGGTGTTACCAAGTATCTATTGATAGTTTTACATTGAATATTCTAGCATAATTTCACTCTTGAATTGCATGGTTTTACACTAGCACTACAATGCGCCAAGTGTTTGATAAAATATTTGGTTATGGGTTTCTTGAGGAATTGAAGGTCAAATACATATCTTATGAGTTAAATGACTATTTAATTATAAAAAAATGTATGTATATGATAAGATCTCTATAGTGTTGGGAATTGACCAAGACTCACTCGGAGTGTTGTAGGCTCGGGTAACATTGTTGAGGGGTGTGTACCTCGATCGCCTCGCTCGGGAGGCTGTAGGACTGTGCAACCATGTCGAGGGGTTTGTAACTTGATAACCACATTGAGAGGTTTGTACTCCATTAACAATGTTGGGGAGTTTGTACCTCATCAACGATGATGGGGGGCTTGTAGCTCATAAACCTACTAAGGGTTTTGTACCTCATTTGCCTCTCCAAGGGGGTGGTAGCCCTTGGATATGCACTAACAATGGTCTCTCCTTACATATGTATTATGTTCTAAATAAACATGATTTTACTTCAAGTATCATTCATACATGCCATATTGCTATATGCTTATTTATCGCCTATGTTATGTATTTTGTTATGGTGCTTATCACTTGTTGCATTGCATCCTATATATTTAGTTCGTTCAAACATACTAATGCATATTCTATGCCTGCATGATGTCACCATGTAAGAACCAGAGTCCCACTTGATCATCCTCTTCCATGTTGCTAGTGCGACATTTGTCATGCCTCTTTGGTGAGTTCTCCATTTCGGGGATGATGCTTATGATCTCCTAATATCTTCTAAGACTATCCTTCTTTTGTATATATATTGACTATGAGGATGAGACGGGTAGCTTGTCTTGGCCCCCGCTAAGTATCTAATTTTTAGAGGTGTTGTTGGACATGTTTTTATTATGCTTTGAGTATTGACTCTTAGTGTTTATGATATAAGAATTGTCTCTTAGCCCCATTTGTCCCTATCTACTATCTTATGTTTCTGCAACCAAGGATGTGTTTATGATATGCTAAGAGGCTTATTTGGGGTCTCTTCAGGTTCCCCATTCACCGTGTCACGTCTAAACCCTAGAATTGGGTCGTGATAAACTTAGTATCAGAGCACTAGGTTGTTTGATCCTCCTAGTCCAATACACCACATCGATTAGAGTCTTATTCATTGTTCTGTTGTGCATCACAACTATGAGTAAGAGGTTATGAGAGTTTTTAGGAAATATTTCCCTTTTTCATGTTCTAAGTCGTGCTATAGAGTTAAAGTAAGGTTTCCACCCTAATGATTGTCCTTTGCTAAGCTAGAACATGCCTACCATGAGAGGAAGAAGAGATCGCACACCCGAAGGGCAACCCGCTAATGGAGAGATTCGGGATGCTCTCACTTTGCTTGTACAAGTTATGGCTAATCAAGCCAACCAAGGAGCCCAAGCCCCTCATGCTCCTACACTGGCATCTCGGGTGAGAGATTTCATGAGAATGAATCCTTGGAAATTCCACTGATCTAAGGTGAGTGAGGACCCTCAAGAGTTCATTGATGAGGTTTACAAGATTTTGGCTATAATGTGTGTGAGGTCGTATGATAAGGCGGAGTTGGCCGAAGCGGATATACGAAAGTGATAGCCTTATCTCTTCCATCCTAAGCAACCCTAAGGCACTGATTCTAAGTCTTCTATGTGATTTCATGTCTCATGTTCCAGTTCCTAAGTCATTTACATGCATTTATGTTTACATTGACAATGTTCATGGTGATTTTACAATTATGATGAGATTTTGAAAATGATGTTTTAAGTATGTTGTTGCATTCTTGTTGGGGCTGATTTCTTCATGATTACTCTTCTCATATATGTCTCTTTGACATTTGGGGACGAATGTTCCCAAGGGGGAGATACTGAAATAACCCCAAAAAGTGCCCGAAAATGTGCCTCGGAAGTGCCTGAAATCGTAATTTCCATATATCTCAAAATCCATATACGATATCAAAAATACAACTTCACTGTTCAAGGGGTCAAATTGAGTGGGAGATGAGTCTAACCTTGATTTAAGAGCTAATGGTTAGCAATTTAAATTTTCATAGTTTTCCTTATCAAGAATTGATTTGCGATAGTTCCGTGACGTGCAGCTGTCGCGGACATGTATTAATTTTTCCTCTGCAATAGGTCTGCACTACTGAGCAGAAGTGAACTTGTGTATTTTATTGCTAGTAATTTTTATCTCGGTGCAAGGATTTTGAGTCTTGGACCTAAGTGTTCCCATGCATGAAAATGCCTGTAATTAGTCTTATTTCACTCTCATATCATTCAAGACATTTCCAAATGCACTCCCAAACACTTCAACAATATTTCATCTCCAAATTTCAAGTCTTAAAACTCATCCAGATTCTACAGCTCTCATTCAAGCTTCAGGTGTCCATCTCCAAACTTCATCAAGCTATTCTCCAAAGTTAAGGTGTGTGGGTTTCTTTTATGGGTTCCTTTCACCAATGATGCCCAAGCTTCCTTTTACCTAAAATTATATGATTTAAAGTTGCTTTACTCATGGGTCTTACTTATTAAGAATTTCACTGCACACTATGTTTCAGTTTCATGAAATCATGGTTGTTTTAGCATTTTTTGAGCTATGAATTTAAGATCTATTGTGAGATTTGATGAAGGGTTTTGATGTATATCGCTTGAGGGTGTTACTAAGTATCTATTAATGGTTTTACATTGAATTTTCTAGCATGCTTTCACTCTTGAATTGCATGGTTTTACACTAGCACTACACATCCACCAAGTGTTTGATAAAATGTCCAATTATGGGTTTGTTGTGGAATTGAAGGTCAAATGCATATCTTTTGAGTTGAATGACTATATGATGATGAAAGGAATCTATGTATATGATATTATCTCTATAGTGTTGGGAATTGACCAAGCCTCACCCGAGGGTTTGTAGGCCCAGGTAACCTTGTTGAGGAGTTTGTACCTCGATCACCTTACTCGAGAGGTGCTAGGCCTGTGAAACAATGTCGAGGGATTTGTACCTTGATAACCATGTTGGGGGGTTTGTACTCCATCAACCATGTTGGGGAGTTTGTACCTCATCAACCATATTAGGGGGTTTGTACCTCATCAACCTATTGAGGAGTTTATACCTCATTCGCCTCCCCAAGGGGGTGGTAGGCCTTGGATATGCACTAACAATAGTCACTCCTTACACATGTATTGTGTTCTATATAAACATGATGTTACTTCAAGTATCATCCATTCATGACATATTGCTATATGCTTATTCAATTCCTATGTTATGCATTTTGTTATGGTGCTTTTCACTTGGTGCATTATATTCTACATGCTTAGTACATTCAAACGTAGTAACGCATACTCTATGCCTACATATTGTGACCATGTAGGAATCAGAACACCACTTGATCATCCTCCTCCATGTAGCTAGTGCACCATCTGTCAAGCTCTTTGCTGAGTCCTCCATTTCGGGGAAGATGCTTATGATCCCCTGCTATATTCTAAGACTATCCGTCTTTTGTATATATGTTGACTATGAGGGTAGCATGTCTTGGCCCCGCTAAGTATTTATGTTTTAGAGGTATCTTGGACATGTTTGTATTATGCTTTGAGCTTTGACTCTCTCTTGACTTTTGATGTTTATGATATGATAATCATCCCTTAACCTCGTTTGTCACTATCTACTATCTTCTATTGTATTTTATTGCTTCCCCAACCAAGGATGTGTGTAGATATGCTAAGAGGCTTGTTTAGGGTCCCTTCGGGTTCCCCATTCATCGTGTCACGTCTAGGCCCTAGGCTTGGATCGTGACAATAACATATTTGCATAACTTGACCAACAACAACTCTATTACATAGATAAGAGTGGGGGCCAAGATAACCAACCGAGCTCACCCTCATAATCATAAGTACACAATAGAGGAAAGAGAGTCTTAATACACATGATAAGATCCAAGTCATTGTCCCCAGATTGAGGATTTACCAACTAGCTTTGGGTAGACCTACTATCCATGAGAAGGATGATCAATCAGTTCCCTAGTCCCTACATGGCAAAATCATGTAGGCATAGAGTACGCATTAGTACGTTTGAATGTACTAAGTATGAAGGATGCAATGGAACAATAGATAGGCATATGGCAAAATGCAATATCATAAGTAAGAGATAGCATATTAGCAATATCATATGAATGAATGATAGTTGAAGTAAAACATGGTTATACAAAACATATTACATGCAAAGAAGGTGACCATCCTTACATAACCACGGCCTACTACATCCTTAGTGAGGCAATTAAGATATATACCAATGTGGTATCATAAGCCTACCAACCCCCGAGCTAGGTGAATGAGGTATATACCCCTCAATGTGGAAGCACGGGCCTACCATCCCCCGAGGTAGACGAATAAGGCATATACCCCTCAATATGGTAGTTCGGGCCTACTACCCCCCCCCCCGAACTAGGCAATTGGTCAACTTTCATCACAATAGATACTTTCAAGAAATCGTCATATAATTACCTTCCTTTCATTATCATAGAGTCACTCAAGTTACAAGTCATGTAATGAATCATCAATAGATCAAGAATCCAAAACTGGACATTTTATCAAACACTTGGTGGGTGTAAAATGCTAGGGTAAGATCATCGAATTCAAAAGTTTAATCATGCAAGAAAATCTAATGTAAAATCACCCACCAACACTTGGTAATACCCTCATGCAATGTACATCAAAATCCTTCATCAAATCAAACAATGGACCATAGATTCATAGCTCAAAACATGCTAAAATAATCACAATTTCATGATCCCCAACATAGTTTATGGTCAAATTCATAATAAGGAAGACCCATAAGCAAATCAACTTAGAATCATGCAATTTAGGTAAAAATGAATCTTGGGCACTATGGGGGAAAGGATCCAATGGTTGAAACCCACATACCTTAGCTTTGGAAAATTTCCTGGTGAAGATTTAAATGGAGACTTGAATCTTGGATGAATTCCTTAAGATCTGGAAGAGATTTGGACACTTGAGTTTTGAGAGAAATATTAGTCAAAGGTTTTGAGAGAGTATTGGGTAATGCCTTGTATGAAAGGTATTTTCGCACATGGGAATTCTTAGACCCAAGATCCAAAAGCCTTGGAATGAACAAGGAAACTACACAAAAAAATGTACTGAGGCGCACCCTTGGCGCGTCGCCTCAGGGGTGCGGAAACCTCACTAGGATTCAATTTTTGGAAAATTGAAATTGTGATTCATTTGTTCTAAAATCAGGGTTAGACCCACTTCCCACTCAATATTTCCTCCTGATCAAGAATATGATGTTGGATTTTCAATATCACACACGGATTTTGAGATATATGGAAATTACGATTCCAGGAACTACCGAGGCACATTTTCAAGCATTTTTGGGGTCATTTCAATATCTCCCCTTTGGGAACATTCATCCTCAAATGTCAAATAAAGGTATATGAGAGACATAAACAAGATAATTTCATCCCACATAAGGATGCAACAATGAACTTAAACATCATTTCAAAAATCTCAGCATAAGTGTAAGAATCAACATGAACTTGTCAATAAAACAGGAATACATGCAAACGACATAGGGGCTGAATCATAAGACCTGAAATCACATAAGTGACATAGAGTTAGTACCATAGTCTTGAGTAGAATGGAAAAGATAGGGATATCACTTTTGCATGTCCGTCTCGGTCTCCCAAGTTGTACTTTCAACTTGTTGATTCCTCCAAAGGACCTTAACGGAAACAACGTCCTTGTTCCTCAACCTCTTCACTTATCTATCCAAAATCTGAACCCGAACCTCTTCATAAGCCAAGTTATCTTTAACAACGTCCACAACATCAAGAGGCACAATAACATTAGGGTCTCCCACATATTTCCTCAATGTGGATACATGAAAGACTGAATAAACCAAATCCATCTCACTATGCAATCTCAACTCATAAGCTACCATGCTAATCCTCTATATCACCCTATAAGGACCCAAAAATCTTGGAATAAACTTGCCCTGCTTACCAAAATGAACCACACCCTTCATGGGTGACACTTCCAAATAGACCCAATCAACAACTTTGAATTCAAGCTCCCTTCTCCTGACATTGGCATAGGACTTTTGACGATGTTGGGCTATTTTCAACCTTTATCTAATTAACCTTACCTTCTCCATAGCCTCCATAACCAGGTGCGGACCCAACAAAGCCATATCTCCCACTTCAAACCACCCAACTAGTGATCTACAACGTCTACCATAGAGAGCCTCACAAGGATCCATACCAATGCTAGAATGATAGTTATTATTATAAGCAAATTCAATCAATGGAAGATGATCATGCGAACTAGCCTTAAACTCCAATACATAAGATCTAAGCATTTCCTCAAGCATTTGAATAGTTCTTTTGGCTTGGACACCCATTTGAGGGTGAAAGGTCGTATTAAGCTTTACCTTGGTCCTAAGACTCCTTTAGAAGGACCTCCAAAAGTTTAAAGTAAATTGAGCACCACGATCCGATATAACGGATAAAGGAACCCCATGCAACCTCACCAAGTCATGAATGTACAACCTAGCATAATCTTCATCCCTATATGTGGTCTTAATAGGTAGAAAGTGAGCTGATTTTGTTATCCTATCAATAATAACCCAAATGGAATCAGAACCCTTTCTAGTCTTGGGCAACCAAAACACAAAATCTATATTAATCTCCTCCCACTTCCAAGAAGAATCTCTATGTCTTGGGTTAGGTCACCTGGCCTTTGATGTTTGGGTTTGACTTGTTGATAACTATGACAACCGAAAAAAAATTTAGCAATGTCCCTCTTCATACCTCTCCACCAATACACGTCTCTCAAATCTCTGTACATCTTAGTAGAACCGGGTGAATAGAATAGGAAGAACCATGAGCCTAATCAAGGATCTTTTTCTCTCAAGCCATCAACACAAGGCACACATAACCTACCTTCATACCTAAGAGCACCATCTCCCCCTTAGGAGAAAACATCCATCTTACCATCTTTTACCAATGCCTTCAGTTCTAACAACGCGAGGTCAATATCTTACTTAGCTTTTACCTCCTCAACCAATGAAGATTTATAGTCATTAACTACCACAACACCCCCATTATCCACCTCTTCCAACTTAACTCCCAAGCTAGCCAACCGATGGACCTCCCTAGCCACCCTTTTGCGTTGGTTACCCATAGACACCCTACTCAAAGCATCCACCACTACATTAGCCTTACTGGGATGATAATGCACACTCATATCATAGTTCTTAAGAAGTTCTAGCCACCTTCTTTGTCTCAAGTTGAGATCTTTTTGAGTGAAGACATATTGAAGACTCTTATGATCGGTGAAAACATCAATATGCACCCCATACAAATAGTGATGCTAAATTTTCATAGCATAAACCCACGCAGCTAATTAAAGATCATGAGTAGGATAATTCGTTTCATGCACATTGAGTTGTCAAGAAGCATAGTCTATCACCTTACTATTTTGCATCAACACACAATCCAAACCAACTCTAGATGTATCACAAGACACAACAAGTCCTTCTAGCCCTCCCAATAGTGACAATATAGGAGCGGACACAAGCTTATCTTTTCTTGTTTGGAAACTCTTTTCACACTCATCAGTCCACACAAATTTGGTTTTCTTTTGAGTTAACTTGTTCATAGGAGAAGAAATAGTGGAGAAACCATTCACAAACCTCTGGTAATAACCCGCTAAACCCAAGAAGCTCCTAATATTCAATGGGGTCAATGACCTAGACCAATTTCTAATCACTTCTGTCTTTTTAGGATCCACCTTAATACCATCACCTGACACCACATGAGCTAGAAAGGTAATCTCTTTTAACCAAAATTCACATTTTTCATAGTTAGCATACAACTTTTCTTCCCTTAATCTTCGTAGCACTTCCTTCAAATGACCCATATGCTCCTCCTCACTATGTGAATGGATCAAAATATCATCAATGAAGACCATAACAAATAAATCAAGGTAGGGTTTGAAGACCCTATTCATAAGATCCATGAAGATGGCTGGTATATTGGTCAACCCAAAAGACATTACCACAAACTCATAATGCCCATACCTAGTTCAGAAGGCTTTATTGGGAGTATCACACTCCCTCACCTTCAGTTGATGATACCTGGACCGAAGATCAATCTTGGAGAAGTGACTAGCCCCTGCAATTGGTCAAACAAATCATCAATCCTTAGAAGAGGATATTATTCTTTAGGGTAACCCTATTACATTGCCGGTAATGGATACACATTCTGAGGGACCCATTTTTCTTCTTCACAAATAACACCTGTGCACCCCAAGGTGATTGGGTAGGCCTAATAAAACCCTTCTCCAACAAGTCTCTCAATTGCTCGTTTAACTCCATTAGGGCCATATGGTAAGGGGGAATAGAAATGGATTGATTATCGAGAAGTAGTTCTATGCCAAAGTTTGTTTCCCTTTCGAGAGGGACACGGGAAAGGTCACTTGGGAAGAGATCAAGGAACTCATTTACCATTGGAACTGACTCAATAGGAAGGGCCTTGACGCCACATCCCTAACCCTCACAAGATGATACAGGCACCCCTTAGAGATAAACTTATAGGCTTTAATGCAAGAGATGAATCTACCCTTGACCACACATCAAGACTCTCCCACTCAAGAACGGGTTCATTTGGGAATTGGAATTTGACCCTACGGGTTAGGCATAGTATGCATTCAACAAATCCATCCCAAGAATAATGTCAAAATCTAACATGTCCACCTCAACAAAGTCACATGGTAACAATTTATGAAAAATGCAAATGGGGAAATTTTTATAGACTCTACTCGCAACAATAAATGCACCAATAGGAGTAGACACCTTATATGGAACATACAACACTTCAGGTTCAACATGAAACTCTTTGGCAACAAAGAGGATAACAAAAGAAAGACTATCACCCAGATCAATCAATGCATACATATCAAAATCAAAGAATTTTAACATACAAGTGATGATATCAGGAACCTCTTCAACCCCTTGCCTCCCTTGGAGTGCATAGAACCATTGTGCCTTGGGGTACCATCCTGTTGACCACCCCTCCCTAAAGGAACACCATTAGCCCCCCGGCCTTGAGGACGAGCATCCTTACCCTTTTATGGGGTACGAGGGCAATCCATCATCTTATGCCCCATTTCCCTACAACCATAACAAACACTGGTATACCTTAAGCAGGGGCTACCATGACCCTTTCCTCATTTTGGACACATAGCATTTGGTACCACACCACCATTAACTTAGGCCCTTGGGTAGTCTTTGGCAAGCCTCCTATTAGTAGTATTGGAGGACCCTTGTCCTTGATGGAACTGGCCACCTTTAGGACTTTGGAACCTTCCCTCAAAATGGGCCCTCTTGGCCTTATTTCCCCTTATCATCCTCAATTTATCCCCCTCCATTTGTTCGAAGAAAGTCATCAAGAAGGAAAAATCCATGTCATCATCAATATAGAAACCGGTATTTCTCACTCACCAAATCGGATACACCCATCATGAACTTGTTCATTCTAGACCTTAGGTCGGTAACCGTGTATGGAGCATATCTTTAGAGTTGATTGAACTTGATGGCATACTCCCTCACACTCATGGATCATTGCTTCAAATTCATGAACTCCCCCATTTTTGCCTTCCTAATCTCAAGAAGGAAGAACCGATTAAAGAAAGCCACCTTGAACTCCTCCCAAAGAACCACATAATTGTTTCCTTTCTCCTCCTCCTATTGAGTAAACCATATTTATGCTACCCCTTTGAGTTGGTAAGCCGCCAACTCCGCCTTCTCTTCTGATTTAACACCCATAATAGCCAAAATCTTGTAGACCTCATCAATGAACTCTTGGGGTCGTCATCTACCTTAGATCCATGGAATTTCGGTGGATTCGTCCTCATGAAATCCATTACCTGAGATACCGGAGTAAGAGAATGAGGGGATTGGGCCCTTTGGTTGGCTTGGTTAGCCACAATTGAGCTAGCAAACTGAGATCATCTCGGAGCTCACCATGAGCTGGTTCTTCCTTGGGTGTGCTGGCTCTTCTTCCTCTTATGTTAAGCATGATCTAGCATAGAAAAGAATAATCATTTGGGGGAAAAACCTTAACTTCTATAGCACGACATAGAGTAAGAAGAAGTGAAACATTTTTGAAAACGTCTCCTAGCCTCCTAATCATAGTTGTGGTGTATAACAACACCATGAATAAGACTCCAATCGATGCAGTGTGTTGGATATTGAAAACCATTAACTACCTAGTGCTAATACCAAGTTTTTCACGACTCAAGCCTAGGGCCTAGATGTGACAAGATGAATGGGGAACCCGAGGGGACCCCAAACAAGACTCTTTACATATCATTACACATCTTTGGTCATGGAAGCATCAAACAACAGTAGTAAGAATAGAAATAAAGGAAAAAGGGGCTAAGCGAAAGCCTTCCATAACATGAGATCTCATTAAATCAAGAGATTCAAAGCTCATAACATATTTGCATAACTTGTCCAACAACACCACTACTTCATAGATAAGAGCGGGGGCCAAGACAAGCAACCAGGCTCACCCTCATAATCATAAGTATACAATAAAGGAAAGAAAGTCTTAATACATATCATCAAATCCAAGTCATTATCCCCAGACTTAAGGAATCACCAATAAGCTTTGGGAAGAAGTACTACCACGAGGAAGATGATCAATCGGTGCTCTGGTCCCTGCATGGTAACATCGTGTAGCCATAGAGCATGCATTAGTACATTTGAATGTACTAAGTATGTAAGATTCAATGTAGTAGGAGATAGATGGATGTAAAAAATGTAATATCATAAGCAAGAGATAGGATATCAGCAATATGACATGAATGAATGATAATTGAAGTAAAATATGCTTGTATAGAACATATTACATTTGAAGAAGGTGACTATCCTTACATAACCAAGGCCTACTACCTACTTGCTGAGGCAATTGAGGTATATACCCCCAAATGTCGTAACACAGGCCTACCACCCCCCGAGCTAGGCGTATAAGGTATATAGCCCTCAATATGGTAGCACGGGCCTACCACCCCCTAAGCTAGGCAGATGAGGTATATACCCCTCAATATGGTAGTTCGGGCCTACTACCCCCTGAACTAGGCAATTGGTCAACTTTCATCACAATAGATACTTTTCATGAAATCGTCATAAAATTACCTTCCTTTCATCATCATAGAGTCGCTCAAGTTACAGGTCATGTAATGAATCATCAATAGATCAAGAATCCAAAACTGGACATTTTATCAAACACTTGGTGGGTGTATAATCCTAGGGTAAGTTCATTGAATTCAAGAGTTTAATCATGGAAGAAAATCCAATGTAAAATCACCCACCAATACTTGGTATACCCTCATGTAATGTACATCAAAACCTTTCATCAAATCATATAATGGACCATAGATTCATATCTCATAACATGCTAAAACAGTCACAATTTCATGAGACCCCAACATGGTTTATAGTCAAATTCATAATAAGGAAGACCCATAAGTAAGTCAACTTAGAATCATGAAATTTAGGTAAAAAAAAAAAGAAGCTTGGGCACCATGGGTGAAAGAATCTAATGGTTGAAACCCACATACCTTAGCTTTGGAGAATTTCTTGATGAAGATTTGAATGTAGTTTGAAGCTTGGATGAATTCCTTAAGATCTGGAAGAGATTTGGGTACTTGAATTTTGAGAGAATATTAGTCTAAGGGTTTAAGAGAGTATTGGGAAATGTCTTGTATGATATGAAGGTGAAATATGGCTAAGTATAGGCATTTTCACGCATTGGAAGGCTTAGGCCCAAGACCCAAAAGCTTTGGACCGAACAAGAAATCTGCACAAAAAAATGTACTGAGGCGTGTCCTTGGTGCGTTGCTACTGGGGCACAGAAACCTCACTTGAATTCAATTTTTAGGAAATTGAAATTGTGATTGTGTTTGTTCTAAAATAGGGTTTAGATCTATTCCCCGCTAAATTTTTCCCACTGATCAAGAATATGAAGTCTAATGTTTGATATCACACACAGATTTTAAGATATATGAAAATTATGATTTTGGGCACTTTCGAGGCATATTTTCGGGCACTTTTGGGGTCATTTCATAAATACACTCTCAAAAGCTCTCAAGAGCCTCTAACCCCAATACAAATTCAAGGAAACTCAAGAACAAGTTTTGGATTCCAAAAATCACTTCCAAGCTTCCATTCTTTCCCAACTCAATTCCACAAAACTCAAGGTTTAAGGTATGTGGGTTTCAACCAATGTGTCCTTTCACCCTTGCTGCCTAACTCTCCTTTTTTCCTAAATTTTATGATTCTAAGTTGATTTAATTATGGATATTACATATTATGAATTTGGCTATAGAACTATGTTGGAATTTCATAAACTTGTGACTATCTAAGCATGTTTTGAGTTATGAATCTAAGATCCATTATGGGATTTGATGAAGGGTTTTGATGTATATTTCTTGAGGGTGTTACCAAGTATTGATGGGTGGTTTTACATTGAATTTTATTGCATGTCCTCACTCTTGAATTGCATGATCTTATACTAGCATTACACACTCGCCAAGTGTTTGATAAAATGTCCGATTTTGGATTCTTAAGCTATTGATGATCCAATGCGTGAACTATGTTATGAATTACTCTATGATGATGAAGGAAAGGCATATATGTGTTGATTTGATGAAAAGTGTTTATTGTGATGAACGTTGACCAATTTCCTAGTTCGGGGGGTAGTAGTCCCAAATTACCATGTTGAGGGGTATATACCTCAATGACCATAATTTAGATATTTTACAAGTATTCAACATAGCTTGGTGTCCCAAAACAAACACACTTCTCACATCTAGTGGAGAGTTATCTATTTCTCTATGGGATTTACACATTCTTGGAAGCTTGCCCATTCAGTGTTCTCTTTATGAAGAAATGGTGCCTGAGGCTAAAGAGCTTACAGGGTTTGTTGAAAAGAAGATTGAGTACATTCCTTGAACTTGTGTTCATTTATTTGCGGCCTTTTATCATCTTCGCGAAGCTGATCAAAAGGTGTCTTTCAGCAAGTGGATACAATTCTAGTCTAAGAAACCTCTAAGGTATGGCCCTGCTCTGCCGAGGCAGGAAAATATATCTACTCATCTTCAATTAATGCATAATCCTAGTTAAGTCTTGCCTGATGCAAAAAGGTGGTCCCATGACGAAGAGAGGATATTTTCCAGGCTTGGGGTGAGACTTGGCAAAAGAGTTGATATATTTCTGGCGGCGTTCTTATCTTGTTGGTTGTGCACTTTTGTTCTTCCTAATAAATAAGATGACTTCATTCATCCTAGGACTTTCAAGATGGCAAGCTTGATGGTGAGTGGGAGAAAAGTAAGCCTCGCAATTCTGGTGTTAGCCAATATCTATAATGGTTTGAATAAGATTCAATTGAATCACACCTCGACCAAATTAGTCTATTTTCCTGTTCATTATGTTTATGGATGGCATGCTCATTATTTCAAGACTCATTTTGCTTTTTCTAATGGACCATTTGTTCCCACTATGGTGGTTTACTCTGGAGAGGGAGGTGCAAGGTATTTTGACAAAAGTGATGCGAGGAAATGCATCCATGGTGGAAAGAATGTGGCTTGGACATCTACCACATTGTACAAGGCATACCCTCATTTTTATGCTGATAGTACTAATGCACCTAAGTTGGCATTGAGCTATTTTATGAGTATTTCCTTCAACTATCTTACTCTTAGGTGCAAAATTCATTTATCATTGAACCATATAGTCCACATCGCTTTAGTCATCAATTTGGATTCATCAAAATATCCTGGCATCATGAAGCATGATATTCGCAGTGCTTCTTTTGACGATGGTCTCATGCTTTGGAGAATTTACACTATGAGTGCATCTACATCCCTAGCAACGTTCCCCTCACTCACTCCTAATACAAGAATTTCACTTGGATATAGTTATAAGTCTTCCTGGAAGAAGACTCACGGAAATTTTCTTACTGATCATTTGTAGGGTTTGGTGAATGCTGTTAGACCAATTACTATTGTACACTTAGAGGATTCAGGTGATATGCATGTAACTGAAGTCCCCAATACTGATGTACCTCCTCTTTTGGATGCCAAGGTGTCCCAATAGCATAATAAAGAAAAATCTCAACCTCCTCTGGTGGCACCGAAAGAAAAGACATCTATTTAAGCTGCTCGAGTTCTTAAAAGGTCTCTTCAATATGAGAGTGAGAGTAGCAGTGGAGATCGTTGTTGGAAGAGAACAAGGGTATGTCTAGATGAAAATGCTACAATTCCCGTGGTTGAATTACGTGATGAGACAAGTAGCCCTTTGAGTACCATAATGACCCCTATTAAAAAGGTCTGATTTAGACTTCCCCTGTCGAATATATCTTAGCTCCCCTTTTCGATTATTCACCATCTTCTCTCTTTTTTTAGTGTAGGAAAATAAAAGGCCAACTTTTATCTTTGTGATGAGGTCAAAGATACTTTCAAGTCTAATGTACACGACCACCCAACAACTGTCATGTCCGTATTTGATGGAAAGAGTCTTGATAGATGCTCACAAGAATTTCATTTCTTCTCGTTGGACTACTATTTGAGGGAAACTCTATAGATGTGATGTATATTTTGCTTCCCTTCTTAAATATAAAATCCAACTAATTATCAAAGAGATGAAATGCAAAGATGTGGATATCTCACCTTTGATAAAGCTATTTGACTCTTTCTTTAAGTTTGTTGCATCATATGACCAAGCAAGATCAACCCTTAATGATATGGATGTGGAGACTGCAAAAAAGAGTTGTTCCTAGCAGCAGGAGAATATCTTTCAAATGTCATGCTTGAGGAGTATGAGAAGGTTAGAGCGATGTCCTCTCCTCATCGGTTACTGGGTAAACAAAGAAGAAGATAAAGGAGCTATGCAAAAAGGCAGAAGCTCCGGAAGCCTTTTTAGCAACTGCCAAGGATGAAGTCAAAGAGGCCAAGCTAGCTACTGCACTTGAAGCTAAGGAATTCAATGCATGTTCTGACATAGATTTGTCCAATGGTTTGGGGAAAAAGAAGGAGCATCTAGTGGCTTTGGGTTAAGAGCTTCTTAACTATAATTTATGCTCAGATTAGATTTATTTCCTTTTTATCTTCTTTTGCTTATTTTATTTTCTTTAGAGTTAGATGATATGTTAGACAATTTATGATATTAATATTTTTGTTTCTTGTCTTACATTATGCATCTTTATGGCCTATTTTCTTTTATTGCATTCTCCCACTTGAATTTTCTTAGGTTGCAAGCTTTAACAATTCAAGCTTGGCCCATAACTTATAGGCCAATAAGAATTGAAATAACATAAGCTCTACTTGCAAATATTACGAATATTAATGCTTCAACTTATAAAATAAGCCTTAAGGACTTCCAAGGCTTGAACATTTTAACATTCAGACTGGATGACTTATTTTTGTTAGTTTGAAGGCATTAGGTAAAACAACCCAGAAAGTGCCCGAAAATGTGCCTCGAAAATGTCCATAATCATAATTTTCATATATCTCAAAATTCATGTGTGACATCGAGAATCCGACATGTTATTCTTGATCAGGGGGCAAAATTAAGTGGGAAATGGGTATAACCCGAATTTTAGAAGACCCATAGCGAAAAACGAATTTCACCAACTTTGCAATTTTCAGAGAGGGTTCATGACACCTCCTAGATGCAGACCCATAGCGGAGTAGTGTTTGCACTTTCTTATCTTTTCAGTTTCAGTCTAAAACATTAGTGGCATGTCCCCATTCCAATTTATGCATAAAAACACCTATACTTAGTCATTTTTCAACTCTATTTTACTCAATACACTCTCAAAACCCTCTCAAACTCTTAGCCAACTATTTCATCCAAATTCAAGTGACTCAAGCTTAATTCTGGATCTCAAAAAATTCATTCAAGCTTCAAGTTCTCATTTAAATCTTCATCAAGGGAATCTCCAAAGTTGAGGTATGTGGGTTTCAACCATTGGGTCCTTTCGCCCATGGCAACCAACCTTCCTTTTTATGAAAATTTTATGTTTCCAAGTTGTGTTGCTTTTGGGTGTTATTCATTATAGATTATGATCATATACTATGTTCGGGTTTCATGAAAGGTTGATTGAAGACACATGTTTACCTATTTTAAGCTTATACTATGAGATGGTTTGTCTATTGTGACTATGCATGTTTTGAGCTATGGAACTATAATCTATGATGAGATTTGACGGGTGTTTCCAATGCATTTTACATGAGGATTTTACCATGAGTTGATGGGTTGATTTACATTGAGTTTTCGCATACTATTTCACTCTTGAATTGCATGATATGGAACTAGCATTACACACCCACCAAGTGTTTGATAAAATATCTTGTTAAGAATTCTTGGGATATTGATGGTATATTGCATGGATTATGAATCAAGTGACTTTGTGATGATGAAGAGGTTGTATATATGTATTGAATTCATGAGAAGTATCTATAGTGTTGCAAGTTGACCACACCTTGTTGTGGGGTGACATGTCCAATCCCTTGACAAGCCTAGACCACCTTATCGAGGGTTGACATGCTCGTACTACCACGTTGAGTAGTATGTACCTCAATCATCTTGTCGGTGGTGACATGCCCATATTACTATGTTGACGGGTATGTACTTCAATCACCTTGTCGGGGGGTGACATGCCCGTACTACAATGTCGACGGGTATGTACCTTGACCACCTTATCGGGGAGTGACATGCTCGTACTATAATGTTGAGGAGTATATTCCTCAATCACCTTCCAAGGGAGTGACATGTCTTGGATTCCAAGTAGTAGATTGTTTGGTCTATGATGGTATGGTCTCTTTCTATAGATATACCCTATATTTGCAAGCTATATGATTTACAAGCATGTTTTACTTTAAGCATTTGCCATGGATGCCACATTGATACTATACTATCCCTTGCCTATGATTATGCATTTTGATTAAGTTGGCTTATGTCTTATTGCATTGCATCCTACATACTTAGTATATCCAAGCATACTAATGCATACTTTATGCCTGTATGATGTTACAATTTAGGAATCGGAGCTCCTCACAATCGTCCTCCTCGTGGATAGTTTTGACATCTTGAAGATAATCTTTTGGTGAGTCCTTAAGTTCGGGTACACTAGCTTTGTGCTCTCACTTTTGTTATCACTTTATGTTAAACTTTGATATTAAAAGACTGAGCCCAAAAAGTGTCTTGGTCCCCACCCAATCTATGTTAGAGGTGTTGTTGGACAAGAGACGTAATTATGCTTGAGCTTTGACCATTCTGTGATTTGCGCTATTAAAGACTTCCCTTAGTCCCTTTATCCTTAGTTATACTCTCTTGATGTTGTTTACTTTGCTTCCACGACCAAAGATGTGTGATTGATATGTTAAGAGGCTTGTTTGGGTCTCTTCAGGTTCTCATTCGTTGTGTCATGTTTAGGCCCTAGGCTTGGGTCACGACAAACTTGGTATTAGAGTACTAGGTTACTAATGGTCCTCAGAATTAAACACACCGCGTCGATTAGGGTCTTGTCCATGGTTGTGAAGTACACCACGACTGTGAGCAAGAGGCTCTGAGGCATTTTAAGAAATGTTTCCCTTCTTCTTGAACTATATCATGCTATAGAATTTAAAGTAAGGTTTTCCGCTAATAAATGTTTTGTGTTACTTTAGATAATTCTATTCCAAGAGGGAGAAGGGCTAGTTCACCTGAGAAGCAATCGCCCTCACCCACTCCTCAAACTCCTTAAGATGGGGGAGTGGCCATGAAGAGTTTTGGGATGCTATTACCATGTTATTCCATGCCATGACTAATCAAATCAACCAAGGGGCTCAAGCCTCTCATGCTCCTACTCTAGCCTCTAAGGTGAGGGATTTTAAAAAGATGAACCCACTGGAGTTTCATGGGTCTAGAGTAGATGAGGACCCTTAGGAATTTATTGATGAAGTGTACAAAGTGTTGTCTATTATGGGAGTTAAATTGGATGAGAAGGTGGAATTGGCACCCTACTAACTCTAAGGGGTGGCCCAAATATGGTTTACCCAATGGAAAGTAGAGAACTGGAACAACAATGTGATCCTTTGGGAAGAGTTTTGAGGCGGCATTTCTCAACTGATTCTTCCCTCTTGAGTTAAGGGAGGCCAAAATGATAGAATTTATGAATTTAAAAAAAGTGTCGATGAATGTGAGAGAGTATACCCTCAAGTTCAGCCAACTCTCCAAATATGCTCCACAATTGATGGCCGAGCCAAGGTGTAGGATGAACAAGTTTGTGATGGGTGTATTCGATTTGGCGAATGAGGAGTGTCGTGCCTCCAGGTTGATAGGTAATATTGACTTGTCTCGCCTCATGACTTATGCCAGAAAATAGTGGGGGAAAAGTTGAGAAAGATGAGAATGGGTGAGGCCAAGAGGGCTCGTTTTGAAGGTGGATTCCAAAATCCTAAGGGTGTCCTATTTCCTCAAGACCACAAGTTCTAAGGCCAACGTTCTTCAAATTCTCTGAAAAAAAGGTTGTTAATGATAATCAAAGGTTCCAAGGTGGAGGTGGTGTGGTGCCTAACCCCACGTGCCAAAGATGTGGTAGGAACCATAATGGCCCATGCATGAGAAACTCAAATGCTTGCTTTGATTGTGGTGAAATGCGTCATTAGGTAATTGATTGTACACATGCACAAAACAAGGATAGAGATGGGCTTCCACAAGGCCAAGGTGCAAATACAAATCCTAAGGGAAGAGGAGGCCAACAAGGGGTGCTCCAAGGAAAAATCGATTCTATGCTCTTCAAGGGAGACAAGGGGTAGATGAGGTAACTGATGTCGTCACTGGTATGTTAAAAGTCTTTTATTTTGATGTGTGTGCACTGTTAGACACGGGTACCACTCTTTCTTTTGTTACTCCTTTTGTTGACAAAAAGCTTTATGTTAATCCCGAATTGTTGTGTGAGTCATACGAAGTATCTACCCCCGTTGGTGCATCCATTGTTGCTAATAGAGTCTATAGAAGTTGTCCCATATTCATTTTTCATAAAATCTTGCCTTGTGATCGTGTTCAATTTGATATGGTGGATTTTGATGTCATTCTTGGGATGGATTGGTTGCATGCATATTATGCCTCTATTAATTGTAGAACCTGTCCGGTCAAATTCCAATTCCCTAATGAACCCGTCCTTGAGTGGGAGAGTCATGATGTGGTGGTCAAAGGTAGGTTTATTTCTTGCATTAAGCCCAAAAGTCCAACATCTTGTGAAGGTTAGGGATGTTGAGTCCAAAGTCCTTCAAACAGAGTCAGTTCCGGTGGTTAATGAGTTCCTTGATATCTTTCCTAATGAGCTTCCCGGTGTTCCTCCCAAAAAGAAAATAGACTTTGGTATAGACCTCCTTCCGTTACTCAACCCATTTTTATTCCCCCTTAACATATGGCCCCGGGGAGTTGAAGGATTGAAAGAGCAATTGAGGGATTTGTTGGAGAAAGGTTTTATAATGCCTAGTCAATCACCTTGGGGTGCATCGGTGTTGTTTATGAAGAAGAAGGCTGGTACTCATAGAATATGCATTAATTAACGGCAACTTAATAGGGCTACCATAAAGAATGAGTACCCTCTACAAAGGATTGATGATCTTTTTGACCAACTTCAAGGGGCTAGTCACTTCTCTAAGATTGATCTTCGGTCCGGGTATCACCAAGTGAAAGTGAGGTAGTGTGACATTCCCAAGACGACTTTCTGGACTTAGTGTGGGCACTTTGAGTTTGTGGTTATGTCTTTTGGGTTGACCAATGCACCAGTTATCTTCATGGATCTTATGAATAGGGTCTTTAAATCCTACCTTGACTTGTTTGTGGTGGATTTTATTGATGATATGTTGATCTATTCCCATAGAGAGGAGAAGCATGTAGATCACTTGAGGGTGGTGTTACAAATCTTGAGGGATGAGAAGTTGTATGATAGGTATGAGAAATGTGTGCTTCTGTTGAAAGAGGTTGCTTTTCTAGGGCATGTGGTGTCGGGGGATGGTATTAAGGTGGATCCTAAAAAGATAGAGGTGATTAGAAATTGGTCTAGACCTTTGACTCCCTCGGACATTAGAAGTTTCTTGGGTTTGGCAGTTTATTACTGGAGGTTTGTAGATGGTTTCTCTTCTATTGCTTCTCCCATGACTAAGTTGACCCAAAACAAGGAAAAATTTGTGTAAAAAGAGTTTCCAAACTTTGAAAGATAAGTTTGTCTCCGCTCCTATCGTGTCTCTAACGGAAGGATTGGAAGAGTTTGTTGTGTATTGTGATGGCTCAAGAATTTGTTTGGGTTGTATTTTGATGCAAAATGGTAAGGTGATAGCTTATGCCTCTAGACAACTTAAGGTACATGAAAAGAATTATCCTACCTATAATCTTGAATTGGATGTCGTGGCATTTGCTATGAAAATTTGGCATCATTAATTGTATGGGGTATATGTTAATGAGTTTACCGATCATAAGAGTCTCCAATATGTGTTCACCCAAAAAGATCTCAACGTGAGACAACGAAGGTGGTTAGAGCTTCTTAATGAGTATGATATGAGTGTGCATTATCACCTCGGTAAGGCTAATGTTATGGCCAATTCTTTGAGTAGGGTGTCTAGGGGTAGCCTAGCTCATGTTGTGGATGGTGGCAAACAGGTGGCTAGAGAGGTTCATCGGTTGGATAGATTGGGGGTTAGGTTGGAAGAGGTTTATAATGCTGGTATAGTGGTTGTTGATGGTTCTAAGACTTCCTTGGAGGTAAAGGCAAAGCAAGATCTTGACCCAGCCATGATAGAGTTGAAGGCCTTTGTGAAAGATGGTAAGGTGGAAGTTTTTTCCCAAGGGGGAGATGGTGCCCTTAGATACCACGGTAGGTTTTATGTGTCTAGTGTGAATGACTTGAGAAAGAAGATTCTAGATGAGTCTCATAATTCTTCCTATTCTATTCACCCCGGTTACACAAAGATGTATAGAGATTTGAGGGAAGTGTCTTGGTAGGCTGGTATGAAGAGATATATTGCTAAGTTTGTATCTGGTTCCCATAATTGCCAACAAGTGAAAGTCGAACATCAAAGGGGTGGCCTAACCTAAGATATAGAGATTCCTACTTCTAAGTGGGAGGAAATCAACATTGATTTTGTTGTTGGGTTGCCTAAGAATAGGAAGCATTTTGATTCTATTTGGTTTGTGGTTGATAGAATGACAAAGTCGGCTCATTTCCTACCAATCAAAACTACTTATAGTGCCGAAGATTATGCTAAATTGTACATTCATGAATTAGTTAGACTGCATAGGGTGCCTTTATCTATCATTTCGATCGTGATGCTTAATTTACTTCTCACTTTTGGAGGTCCTTTCAAAGAGGTATTGGTACCAAGGTAAAGCTTAGTACTCCGTTTCACCCTCAAATGGATGGCCAAGCCGAGATAACTATTCAAACTATTGATGATATGCTTAGGTCTTATGTTTTTGAAATTCAAAGGTAGTTGGGATGAGCATCTTCCACTCATTGAGTTTGCCTACAATAATAGTTATCATTCAAGTATTAGTATGGCTCATTTTGAGACTCTCTATGGTAGACACTGTAGATTCCCGATTGGATGGTTTGAGGTGGGGAAAAGGCCTTATTAGGCCCGAATTTGGTTATGGAGGCCATGGAGAAGGTGTGGTTGATAAGGGAAAGATTGAAAACATCCCAAAATCATTGAAAGTCCTATGACGATGTGAGGAGGAGAGACATTGAATTTAAGATTCTTGATTGGGTCTATTTGAAGGCCTCACCCATGAAGGGTATGGTTCGTTTTGGTAAAAAGGATAAATCATGTCCAAGATTTTTAGGTCCTTGTAGAGTGTTTAGAGGATTGGTAAGGTTACCTATGAGTTGGAATTGCCTAATGATATGAATATGGTCCATCCAATTTTCTATGTGTCTATGTTGAGGAAGTGTGTGGGTGACCCAAGTGCTATTGTGCATTTACATGTTGTGGGTGTTATTGAAGACAATTTGACTTATGAAGATGTCCCGGTAGAAATTTTTGGATAGAAAAGTGAAGAGGTTGAGGAACAAGGATGTATCTTCCGTTAAGGTCCTTTGGAGGAACCAACAAATTGAAAGTGCCACATGGGAAGCAGAGGCAGATATGCAAATGCGATATCCCTATCTCTTCCACTCTGCTCAAGCCTAAGGTACTAATTTAAGTCTCCTACATGATTTCAAGTCTTAAGTTTCAGGCCTTATGTCATTTGCATGTATTCATGTTTATGTTGGCAAGTTTATGGTGATTTTGAAACATATTTTGGGATTTTTGAAATGATGTGTTAATGCATTTGTTGCATTCATGTGTTGAGCTTAAATTATCTTGATTACTTCTCTTATGTACGTTTCTTTGACATTCAGGGATGAATGTTCCCAACAGGGAGATATTGAAACGCCCCAAAAATTTTCCAAAAATGTGCCTTGGAAACGCTCATAATCGTATTTCCATATATCTCAAAATCAGTGTGTGATATCAAAAATCCAATTTCATATTCTTGATTAGAGGAAAAATTGAGTGGGAGATGGGTATAACCCAAATTTTAAAAGACCTATAGCGAAAAATGAATTTCACCAACTTTGTAATTTCCAGAGAGGGTTTCTGACACCTCCGCGACACGGACCCATCACGGAGTAGTGTTTCCACTTCCTTATTTTTTCAATTTTGGTCTAAAACCTTTGTATCTTGGGCCCTTTCCCTTTTATGCATAAAAAACCTATACTTAGCCATTTTTCAACTCTATATCACTTAATACACTCTAAAAACCCTCTTAAACACTTAGCCGACTATTTCATCCAAATTCAAGTGACTTAAGCTTAATTTTGGATCTCAAGAACTTCATTCAACCTTCAATTTCTCATTCTAATCTTCATCAAGAAAATCTCCAAAGTTGAGGTATGTGGATTTCAACCATTGGGTCCTTTCGCCCATGGTACCCAACCTTCCATATTATGAAAATTACATATGTCCAAGTTGTGTTGCTTATGGATATTACTCATTATTGATTATGATCATATACTATGTTAGAGTTTCATGAAAGGTTGATTGAAAACATATGTTTACCCATTTTATACTTATACTATGAGATGGTTTGTCTATTGTGACTATGCATGTTTTGAGTTATGGAACTATGATTTATGATGAGATTTGATGGGGGTTTTCAATGTATCTTACATGAGGGATTTACCATGAGTTGGTGGATTGATTTACATTGAGTTTTTTCAAGCTATTTCACTCTTGAATTGCATGATTTTGAACTAGCATTGCATACCCACCAAGTGTTTGATAATCTTATTAAGAATTCTTGAGATATTGATGGTCTATTGCATGGATTATGAATTAAGTGACTTTGTGATGATGAATTAGTTGTATATATATATATATTGAATTTATGAGAAGTATATATATTGTTGCAAGTTGATCATACCTTGTTAGGGGATGACAGGTCTGAAATGATCCCAAAAAGTGCTCAAAAATGTGCCTCGAAAGTGTCTAGAATCGTAATTTTTATATATCTCAAAATTCGTGCATGATTTTGAAAATTTAACTTCATATTATTGTTCAAAGGGAAATATTGAGTGGGAAATGGATCTAACCCCCTATTTTAGAGCAACCGTAGCAAAATCCAAAATTTCAAAGTGACGAAAAACAGTGTGCAGTACGCGCCCCTAGTGCGACGTAGCTGGGGTGCGCCATAGTGTTTTTTTCACCCAGTTATTTTATCTCGGTCCAAGGCTTTTGGGTCTTGGGCCTAAGTCTTCCCATACTTGAAAATACCTATACTTAGCCATATTTCACCTTCATATCATCGTAGACATTCCCCAATACTCTCTCAAACCTTTAGACTAATATTTCCCTCAAAATTCAAGTGTCCAAATCTCTTCTAGGTCTTAAGGAATTCATTCAAGATTCAACTCTCCATTCAAATCTTCATCAAAAAATTCTCCAACGTTAAGGTATGTGGGTTTCAACCATTAGGTTCTTTCACCCGTGGTGCCCAAGCTTCCCTTTTATATGAATTGCATATTTCTAAGTTGATATACTTATGGGTCTTACTTACTATGAATTAGACTTATGGGTCTTTCTAAGCTTCCCTTTTATATAAATTGCATGTTTCTAAGTTGCTATTTTAGCATGTTTTAAGCTACAAATCTAAGGTTCATTGTGGGATTTGATGAAGGGTTCTGATGTATATTGCATGAGATTATTAACAAGTATTGATGGATGGTTTTACATTGAATTTTTTCGCATGATTTCATCCCTAAATTGCATGGTTTTACATTAGTACAACACACCCACCAAGTGTTTGATAAAATGTATGGTTATGATTTCTTGGGGTATTGAAGGTCCAATGCATGTCTTATGAGTTGAATGACTTTATGATGATGAAAGAAATGTATGTATATGATATTCTCCTCTATTGTGTTGGGAATTTACCATGCCCCACTCGGAGGGTTGTGAGCTCGGGCAACCATGTCGAGGGGTTCATACCTTGATAATAGGGTTTAGGGGTTGGTACCTCAATCACCATAGGTGGTAGGGTGGGACGATCCACCAACCAATTAAGGGGTTTGTACCTTAATAACTAGGTTTAGGGGTTGGTACCTCAATTACCATGGGTGGTAGGGTGAGAAGATCCATCAACCAATAGAGGGGTTGGTACCTCAATAGTCTATGAATTATATAATGATGGTCTCTTCTTGCACATGTATTATGTTCTATGTAAGCATGATTTACTTCAAGCATCTTCCATGCATGCCATCTTGTTATATGTTGCTCATTGCCTATGCTTATGCATTTCAATTATGTTGCTTATCTCGTGTTGCATTGCATCCCACATACTTAGTATATTCAAACGTACTAACGTATATTCTATGCCTACAAGATGTCACCATGTATGAACCGTAGCCCCACTTGAGCATCTTCCTCCACGTGGATAGTACAATATCTCTTAATCTAGTTGGTATGTCTTCCATTCGAGAGACAATATCTATGATTTCATGCTATGTACTAAGACTATCTTTATTTTATGTATGTTTTGTCTATGAGGATGAGCCCAATTGCTTGCCTTGGGCCCCGCTCCTATCTATGTTTTAGAGGTGTTGTTGGACATGTTATGTGTAGAACCTTGACTCTCATGGTTTGATGTTTATGTTATGAATGTTTTCCTTTTGTCCTTTGTCCTTATTTCTAATCTAATTATGTCGTTTAATTGCTTCCGCGACCAATGATATGTAATGATATGCTAAGAAGCTTTTATGAGGTCCCTTCGAATTTCCTATTCGCCGTGTCATATCTAGGCCCTAGGTATAGGTTGTGACAAAGGCCAATCACCTAATGAGGGGGTGACAAGCCTTGACCACCTTATCGGAGGGTGACATGCCCATACTACCAGGTTAAGGGGTATGTACCTCACTCACCTTATTGGGGTTGGCATGCCCGTAATACAATGTTGAGGGCTATTTACCTCAATCACTTTGTTGGGGGGTGACATGCCCGTACTACCACATTGAGGGGTATGTACCTTGACTACCGTGTCGGGGGGTGACATGCCCTTACCACCAAGTTGAGGGGTATGTTCCTCAATCACTTTCCAAGGGGGTGACAAGCCTTGGATTATAAGTAGTAGTTTGTTTGGTCTATGATGTTGTGGTCTCTTCCTACATATGTACCCTATATTTGCAAGCCATATGATTTACAAGCATATTTTACTTTAAGCATTGATCATGTATGTCATATTGATACTATACTATTCCTAGCCTATGATTATGCATTTTTATTAAGTTGGCTTCTGTCTTGTTGCATTGCATCCTACATAATTAGTATATTCAAATGTACTAATGCATACTTTATGCCTACATGATGTTACCATGTAGGAACCGAAGCTCCCCACGATCATCCTCCTCATGGCTAGTTTTGACATCTTGAAGATAAGTTTTTTGTGAGTCCTACAGTTTGGGGACACTAGCTTTGCTCTCTCACTTTTGTTATCTCTTTATGTTGAACTTTGATACTAAAATGCTGAGCCTGGAAAGTGCCTTGGCCCCGCCCAATCTATGCTAGACGTGTTGTTAGACAAGTGATGTAACTATGCTTGAGCTTTGACTCTTCTATGCTTTATGCTACTAAAGACTTCCCTTAGTCCCTTTATCCTTAAATACTCTCTTGATGTTGTTTACTTTGCTTTCGTGACCAAAGATATGTGATTTATATGCTAAGAGGCTTGTTTGGGTCCCTTCGGGTTTCCATTCATCATGTCACGTCTAGGTCGTAGGCTTGGGTCGTGACATTAAGAATCTAGAACTTCTACTTGACGACTCCAACTTACAAACTTGTAAAAATTTAAAGATTATGATTTTTTCTGCATGCTTGATTCGAGATCACAGGCTTCATCTTTGGAAGATTTAAATTCTTCAACTCAAATACTTGGAGGATTTGAAGGCTTTGACTTGCTAACTTAGAAGATTTGAGGGCTTCAAGTCACATACTTGTAGGATTTGAAGACTTTCAAGTATACTGTTAGTGAATCCAATATTTGATAGAGGTTTGTCCCCATCGAGTCACCACCATTTTGTATGAGTCCAAAGTTCGATGAAAAGTACTCATAACTTTAGAACTCATGTGAGAGATCACGTGGGGACATATATTTTTTTGACACTCATATAAATAAACCTAGAATATAATTTCAAGGGTCTATGTACCTCAATGAAGAGGATCAAGTCACAACGTAGTCCTAAGAGAGTAAGTGTGTTTTTTTATTTTTTTGGATATCGTACATAGTTTATACTCTTGTGGGCCAAGAGTAACATGCAGTTTATGCTTGTACATCATGGAGCATCATCTTACATCAAGGGTAATACCTCTTGAGGAATTTTGCATTTATGGGACCAACCATTATGTCATCTGCATCGACAAGTTTGTTAGCGCCATTTGAATACGCTTTTTGTACTACATATGGTACATCCCACTTCAAGGCGAATTTTCCCCTAGACTTATTTGAAGTGACAATGGGTCTTCTTACTACTAGGACTTGGTCTCCGACTTGACAACACATCATACAAACCATTTTGTTAAAAGCATGAGATAGACAAGCTTGATAGCATTCAAGATTTTATTGAGCTTCGAGTCTCTTTTTATCTAGCGCTTCTAACTCAAAGAGATGCAGTTGAGCATTCTCTTCTTCGGCAAGTCCCTCTTGAATAGCAAGTCTCAAGGAAGGTATTTGTCGCTCAAGTGGCAGGACTGTTTCAACTCCAAAAGCAAGCGAATATGGGGTCGCTTGAGTCGGTGTGTGATATGTTGTCCTATATGCCCACAAGACTTTTTCCATTCTTTCATGCCAGTCTCGTTTGGATTCGGTGACTACTTTCTTCTGGAGATTGCATAGAGTCTTATTGAATGTTTCAGCAAGACTATTGGATGCAGCATGATACATAGAGGATTTGCGCTGCTTGAAGCCAAAAATATCACAAATCTTATTCATCTATTTGTTATCAAATGGCTTGCCATTATTGGTTATTATGTATTGAGAATGCTGAATCAATATATGGATTCACACAAATGAAGTTTTTCATATTCTCTTTCTTCACTTCTTTGAGAGCGATAATTTCAGGCTATTTTGAGAGTAATTTGTTGCCACCAAGATATATAGGTGTCCAGCTAAAGATTTTGGGAATGGTCCATCCACATCCAATCCCCAAGCATAGAATGGAAAAGATACGATAGTTGGATGTAACACTTCATGAGGTTGATGTATGAAGTTTGCATAGAATTTATAGGCCTTGCACCTCTGAGCATAGTCTAAGAAATCTTTTACCATGGTCAGCCAATAATACCCCATTCTGTTTATGTGAAAGTAGAGCTTTGGTCTGGATTGATATGATCAACCTACTCCCAAATGTTCTTCCTGTAGAGCTTGACTTGCTTCTTTCTCTCCCAGACATCGAAGGAGTACCCTCTCAAATGATTTTTATATAGTGTGTCCTTATAGTAACGGAAACGAGGTGCATAATGACGAATGTCAGTCCTTCTTCTGGCATATTTTGGGAGTATCAACAACAACAACAACAACATACCCAGTATAATCCCACAATTGGGGTCTGGGGAGGGTAGAATGTACGGAGACCTTACCACTACCATAAAAGTAGAGAGGCTGTTTCCTGGAAACCCTCGTCTCAAAACCCATATTTTGGGAGTATCCTATAACATAAATAGCCAATGATAGCATGTCACCAGTCCTTTCTGTTGGCTTCAAAAACTGTAACAACATGCTCAAGCTTATTCTCTATATGTTCATCTTCATCCAATGGTGGTACTACCCATTTTTGGCAGATAGTAACTTGCATTTGATCACAAAGAGTTAGAGTTGAAGCTAGAGTAGCTAAGGCATTAGCTGTTTTATTTTCCTTTCTCGGCACATGTTGGAGGGTTACATCTCTAAGCCATCCTATTAATTTTTGAGTATAACAGTGATATGGGCATAGTTTAGCCTTTCTGACCTTGTTGTTTAATCACTAATTGATAGTCACCAAAGACTTACAACTGTAGTTATTTCATGTTGACAGCCATTCCGAGAATAAGTATCAATGCTTGATATTCTGTGACATTATTGGAGCAATATTTTTTCAATGTGAAGGTGAATAGTAGAACTTCTCCGTGTGAAGTGACAACACCACTGTAGCGCCAATTCCGCCATGATGTGTAGCCCTATTAAAGTATATCTTCCAAGGAGGTTGTATTTCAATGGCCATTGCATCTTCATCAGGGAGCTCATCAGTTAGCTCCAAATCATCTGGTATCGGATGGTCTGCTAAGAAGTCTACTAATGACTGCACTTTATAACCTTTTAAGGGACGTACATGACCTCCAACTATTGGAATTAGAGATACCACCTTGCCAGTTGGTCACTGAGGACTGGTTTTGACATGAAAAATTTGATTGGATTAGCTTTCGATATGAGACGAAAAACATGATCTTGAAAATAGGGGTTCATCTTTTCAATTGAGAAGACTAGATCCAAACATAACTTTTCGATTGGCAAATAATTCAGCTCATTTGGCATCATCATTCTGCTCAAGTACTAGAGGGATTTTTCTTTGCCTTTACTATTCTCTTGAGGTTAGGGCTCCAACGGACCTTTCTTGTGCCGTAATATAGAGTATCAATCGCTTTCCAGGTATGGGGGCTAATAGAACTGGAGGGTTTGCTAGATATGTTTGATACTTTGAAAAGCTTCGCCACATGTTTAGTCCCACTTAAAAGGAACACCCTTCTTCATAAAATAACTGAATGATTGACATCTTCTAGCTAGACTTGAGATAAACCTCCTTAGGTAAAGTAACTTTCCTTGAAGGCTTTTTAACTCATGAATGCCTTTAGGTTAGGGTATCTTCAGGATGGCATCTACTTTAGCTTGATCAATCTCAATCCATCGATGTCATAAATAAAGCCAAGAACTTACCAGAAGTAAGCCCAAATAGTTGATATCTTCATAGTAACACCATTCTTAAGTCTTTTAAATGGTCTCCCCTCTTTCTCGACTTCACCACTAAGTCATTAACATAACATTCGACATTTTCATAAAGTAACCAATCAAATATATTTTGCATAGCCCTTTGATATGTGGCACCAGCTTTTTTTAGACTAAAAGGCATCACTTTGTAGCAATAGATAACTTTAGGGGTGTGAAATTCAATGAGTTTTTCATCCTTTGGTGACAGGAAGATTTGGTTATAGCTAGAAGAACCATCCATGAATGACATTGCACCATAACCCATTGTAGCATCAATCATTAGCTCTGGAATGGGCAGCGGGAATTCATCTTTAGGGTATGTATTGTTGAGATCTATTAAGTCAAACAAACTCGAATTTGGCCATTCTTCTTTCTCACAGAGACATTGCATGAAATCTACATGGGGTATTTAACTTCATGAATTAAGTATTCCTCAATGAGTTTGTTGACTTCATTCTCGATCAATGGGACCAAGTCAGGCCTAAAACATCTTTGGGCTTGCTTCACAGGATGAGCACCATTCTTGAATGCCAGGTGATGGACCGCTACTTTAGGCTTTAAGCTAGGAATTTTTTTGTAACTCCAAGTGAAGACATCTCTATTTATATAAGCACTTTCTTCATCAGTTTCTAAAAAGGAGCTCAAGTAAGTCGGCCTTGGGTCCTCATCAATGCCAAGGTTAACTTACTTTAAGGGATCTATTATGGCTTTCTCTCCTTGTTCCAGGTCTGGTGGAGCATCTCCAGCAACTTCTTCCTCTTGCGGATCATTCTCACTAATAGATATATGGTAGCACCAAGTAATGTATTCTAACCCTCCATCAACCTTCACTTGAGATGAGGTATCGAGCTCCCTCAAAGATGCAATATGATACGAGAAGCCTACACTTCCTTCATCCTTCTCAAGTTCCATGGTATGAGTCTTTGCCTTTAGTACCACTCCACATGAAACCATAAGTTCCACTTTTTGCTTCATCCTAAAGGGAATTATGCTTTGGATATCCTTTTGGACAAGCGGAGCTATTGTCGGCACCCTTAGGTAACTTCTCTGATGCTTCTTATCCTCTTTCTTTACTTGTTCCAATCTCTCGAACAAAGAAAGTTCTTGTAGTGGGTTTTCCAAGTCGATCAAAGACAGAAGACCTTTTGTTAGAAGAAGCAGAGTCATCTTCGATGGTGATGTAATTATTACTTGCTCTTTTTATAGAGATACGAACTAGAGGTAGTTGGCTATAGCCCAAACCTTTACGTGCTTTCCTGGTGATATCATCTTATGGGAGTTTCCCTAATTTAGATGGCTCATTAGGGATATATCCAGCCTTTGCAAGTAACTTATAAGCATTTGGATCAAAGCCCTTTGTACCTGTCATGGGGAGTCACATATCTTGAGGTGGATTTTGAGCCACAAACTCTCCCTGCAGATTTAAAGACAATTTGATTACATCAATACATTTGATAGGAAGAGTTAGAACTCCTAGAACATTTCCTTTAACATCAGATGATTGACTTGCCTCTTTCTTTACCTTTAGAACATAGTGTGGTATAAAAGTTGGCTTCTTTTTCAAGGATATGATCTTCCCTTTATGTGGATAAGAATCCAGCTCCCAAATATTAGCCTTGGCCTTTCTAACAACCACGTTAGTTCTTTTACTGGCAGGTGCATTGGACTTGGTCAATTTGATATCATCAAGTTTTGCTTCCTTCACAATGTAATTCTTCAAATAGAATTTTGCATTAGCAAAGTGTGACTCAGCTTTAGTGAAAGGATTATCATCAACAACTATTTTCCCTTCAATTTCATCTTGAAGATACTTTAAATATTGATACCTAAGAGGATGAGACAATTTTATTCTCATGTACCAAGTCCTACCAAGCAATATATTATATGAAGTCTTTGCATCGATCACATGCATCTATGCACTAGATCACAAATCACCAATATAGATTTCTAACTTGATGGAGCCTATAGACCTCTGCCCCCTTAATTGAATCCTTATATTAATAAATGACTTTCACTAAGTTCCTCAGTTATGATGCCCAGTTCTTTCAGTGTGTGGATAGGCAGAATGTTAACTCTGGATCCTTCATCAATCAAGATTCTAGTTATCCTCTTATCCAGTATGGGATCCACCATATACAAAGGACGATTATGTAGTTTTTCACCAAATAGAAGATCATCCTCTGTAAATGTGATTTTTGTATCACACATATGTACTTCTTGAGAAGAGGATTCTATAGGCTTCTCAGAAGATGAGGGAGACACTTTTGATGAAGTTTTGCCCATGGCTTCTTCTTTATCCATAGCAGACACCTTTGATGAAGTTTGACCTACTATCTTTTCTTTATCGGTGTTAAAACATGATGCCTCATTGCTTTCTTGGACAGTTCTAAGGTGAAACCAACTCAGAAAGAACTCTCCAAAAATCACAGGACGTCGTGGCTTTTGGTAGTGATGCACTTCCACCTTTGCTTTCTTTAGACGTGTGACTATCTTTTGCTTCTTTGGTCTCCTTACCATCCTTCCTCTTGTAGGTTGCTTATTTGGTTCTCTTCATGAACTTGTCTTGTTACATCTCTGCCTAGTTAGGAGAATCCAACCTTTATCATTATCTCTATCAGTTTGGATTTTATTTAGCTCTAATGACTTCTTCTTTTCAGGAATATATATTTGGATTGGGTCAAATAAGCCAAAGTGATAGAGATTTGGTTAGAACTAGCTTTCTTATCACCAAGGACAATCTTCTCTTCCCTAGCCAATTACATAACTTTATCCTTGAAGAAAAAAAACTTGTCGAGAGGATGACCCAAAAATCTATGATATTGCAATAGTTTAAATCATCGACCTTTCCAGCTTCATCGGGCCATTTCATCTCTAGTAACTCGATGAGCTTTAGTTCAACCAATTCATCAAATATTTGAGAAACATCAGAATATAGAAAAGGGTATTCCTTTTCTTGCATCTCCTTTAAAGTCAAGTTCCGATTTGGACACCCTTGAAAAGTTTTCTTCACACTTTGCTTGCTACTTTCTTTTGTAGTGAACTTCATGGGCGATGCATTGACATTCATGGATTCCTTGTTGTTACTTTTAAGCAAAAACTTGCTCCATTTCTTCGGTTCTAGCTTATCCTTTCCTTTATGAGGATCATGGACAGGCATCATATCTTTTCCTGCAAAACACATGCTTAATTCCATGTCTGAGCACGAGTAGCCAAATCTCCAAAGGACTTCAACTTGATTTCTTGTAAGATATAGAGAAGCCCCCAGTATATTCCTTGGATACACATTTCTATTGCAGAAGTTTCACTAAGTCTATCCTTGCAATTTAGGATCATGTTCCTCCATCAATTTATGAAGTCGATGACTGTTCATCTTTCCTTTGGCGAGTTTTTCGGAGTTCTACCATGCTCACGTCTTCTGCTAGAAAAGCAATTGAGAAACTCATGTGCTAGTTTTTCACAACTATCTATAGAACGAGGCTCAAGATTTGTTTATCAATCAAAATAATTTCCTTTCAAGGAGCAGATGAACTGCTTGACAAGAGAGTCTCCATAGGTCCCAGCAGTATTATATGTCTCCTCAAAGTATGCAACATGTTGCTTTGGATTTCCTTTGCCTTCGAACTGCTTAAATTTAGGGGGTTGATAATCTGCAGGAATTTTAAGGCTATCAATCCTTGTAGTGTAAGGCTTAGCATACATGTGGGAAGACTCACGGAGATTTCATACTTGTCTTTGATGGTCCCTTCAATATACTCCTTTAATTGACCGAATGGGATCATCCCTTCAGCAGAAACTAGCATCTCCTTGATAGGGGTTGTTTCTTTCACATGATTATCAGTTTCTTGAATTTCAATACCCTTCCCCGATGCATGGCTGGATTCCCCATCCAATAATCCATCCACCCTATCCATCAACTTATTAATGCAAGACTCTTGGTGTTGCACATTCTTAGTCAGTCCTTTAATCATCTTTGCAGATTTGAGAGTTGTTCCTCCATGGATGAAACATAGTTGTCATCACTTGCATGATTGTTGGAGGAACTGAAGAGTAGCATGGATTATTGTGAAAGTTGATCTTCGAAGGACTCACATTACGCGATGCATACAGAGAAGACTCATTCGATAAGTCATGGTCTTTCCTTGCGATAGAGCTCTTGGAACTAGAGACCTCAAGTAGAGCCAAAGTCTTCTTGATCTTCTCAGCAACACTATTTGCTCCTTCTAAATCGCTCCTTTCGGAGTTGAAGATCCAAAATCAAGAGTTGGTGTAGATGACACTCCCAATGTTTGTTGTCCTAGAATAAATAGTTTTGCTCCTTGTAACAGCTTCAACACTTCCAAAAGTAATACACACAATTCCCTCTACTTCACTGTAGAATTTGGAATCAGCAGCCTTAGAGTAAGTTGAGTAGGGAGATCTTCTTGGAAGTCATTTCAGTATTCTTTGATTCTTGAAAAGTTGAGTTGAGAGGTAGTGATTGTCCCAATGGGTGTGCCAGAATTTGTATGACAATATAATTCACGTCAAGAAAATAAATATTCAATGAACGAAAAAAATATTGCGACAATCATTGTATTTTATTTCAAGGAGTGAGTTTTACAATCTCTATGAATCCTCTTATTTACCTTTTCAAATATAAATTCAAGGGCTCTTTGGCTGGATCATGAATCTTATAAGACTTGATAGATTTGATCTTGACTTGTACTTGAATTCAAGAGCTTTTAGGATCGATCTTAAATTCGGTGGCCTTGATCTTGATTAAATGATTTGATGAAATTGAACTTAAACTTGATATGGTTTCGTTCTTGAGCTTGATCTTGACTTGTACTTGAATCCAAGGGCTTTTGGGCTTGTTCTTGAATTTGGTGGTCTTGATCTTGATGTGTTCTTGAACTTGAATGATTGATTTCTAGATTTCTTGAATTCATGTTGCTTATAGAGAAATCTGCGACGTTTGATCCATGAGCTCTCTATGACTTCTTGTTAGAATTCTTGATGTGTATTCTCAATTATGAGGACCCCTATATATAGTTGTAAAATAGAGGGTCATGCTGGAACTAGACTTTCTCCCAATCAATCAGATTTAAGTGACATGGCATATTGAGCTTTAATGAAATGGGCTTGTCATTTTGACACATAATATGATCCTATTATCTTCTTTGTTTGACTTGGCTTGCCACGTCATTTGACACGTGACATTAAGTGGGCCTCTAGGATGAGGGGATATTGGGCCCAATAAAATGGATCATTTTTTGAAGCCCGAATAAATGAAATTGAGATTTTAATTAAATTTATATTTTATTGGACTTAATCAATTAACCCAATTATATCAATCCACAATATTCATTTGGAGTAATATATTTTTGAATTTGATATAATTTGAATTATTTTATAAAATTTATATTTTAATAAATTTTATATGATTACAGTGTTCACCTGAAATAATTTTAGAAAGATATCTTCCTCTTAAAATAGAACAAAAACAGCTATATATGAAAAATTGAAATACAAGAGTAACATTGATAGAGGTGTCCTTTTGACATGACTTGCGTACAAGGTTTCAATTTCGCTAAGAGCTCATTTGAATTGACATTTGACTAATGAATTATAAATTGTAACTTATAGGTTGTGTTTGGTATGGAGAAAATATTTTCCAGGAAAATGAGTTGATTTCTAATCATTTTCTCATATTTGGTTGGTAAGTGAAAAATCCATATGGGCTCTATAAGTTAAAATTTTTAATTCATAAGCCAAATGGCAATTCAAATGGGCTCTTAATGAAATTGAAACCTTGTACACAAGTCTTGTCAGATGAACAGCACTATCAATATTACTCTCTTATTTTAGTAGTGATATAGAGCTTTTTGTTCTAATTTAAAAAGGAAGACATCTTTCTAGTTGTGTTTGGTATAGAGGAAAATACTTTTCTGGAAAATGTGCTTATTTCTAACTCATTAGCTAGAGAGTAGAAAATAGATTTTAGAAAAATAATTTCTGACATAAAAATATTTTCATAATTTGAAATACTTTATAAAATTAATATTTAAATTCTTTTTTTTGGGCCAGTGATATGCCAAATTCCCTTCTACATAGCCCTTCTATCATTATCTTTCGAACTTGAGTTCATTAACATTAGGTGAACTTCATGGCAAGTAGCTGATATGCCAACATGGTTTTGTGATGTCTATTCATACTTCCCTTTTGGAATGAACTTGAGATGTGGTTGCTGAATTGATACGCCGTCTCACTTAGCAGTTGGCAATGCGTCAACAATGTCCGCGATGCCATTTTTGTCATCCTTTTTGGCCCTTTTGCTCCTTTTCCAAGTATTTTTGAGTGTTGTCCTCTTGTGCACTTATATTCCCATTCCTATCACCAGATATACATACATTGAGGACAATATTTATATGCATTTTAAGCCCATAATGAGTCTGAAATATGGACTTATCAACACGCCCCCCAACTTAAGCCTTTGCTTGGCCCCAAGTAAATCAAAGAGTAATCCATCTAATTTCGGAGTTTTAAAATAGGGCCATAGGGAAAAAGACATACCATTCCACCTTTTTAATCCATCCTCGATCTTCCACAATCCACTCAAGTTATTTTAAAGCCTCAAGAGATGACTAAGGAGTAATCAACATATGGATACACTCATAGTCGTTCATATAAATGTTGTCACTACCTAATATCATCACCATTTTCCCTTATGCTAAAGAAGATCCTATGCACATAAGTATACATAATTGTCAAAGAATCTCTTCTACTCTCACTCTCCTAATTAAGAAATAGCATGCAAGCTTCAATCTATAGGCTTGCCCTTATTTTCAACCGGAGTTCATTTGGTTTCATTGTAGACTAGGATCTCAAAAGATTTGTGTAGGTTGTAATGTAGGGTTAAGGTTTGGTAAGATAGCATATAGGTATTTCTGACTCATCCCTCCTTAAACTCTACATATTCTTTTCATGCTCATGGATTCTTTGTTTTCCTCAATCCTTTTTATCTCTTGCTGATACCTCTTTTGATTTTAATCTTTCATCCTAGGTGTCTCCCTTTTTACACTTTCTTTCAAAATTTTGAAGGGGTCCTCTTTTTCAGGTACATCTTTTTTAGCTCCACATTTTTAGATTTTTTTTTCAAAAATTTGTGTTTAATCATTTTTAGGACATCTCACCTTTCTTTCGTTTCCTTTTTCTTTCCTCAACTCTTGCATGGGATATAACCATTCATTCTACCAACATCCCCAACTTGTCCTTTGGCCATAACTTTGTTCTTTTTAAGCTCAAGAAGGGATTGGTAATGAACAAGAAGAATTTGTCTTTCACAAAGTTACATCTAGGCTATATGGTTACCAAAGAAAGGGTTAAGGATCAAAAGGGTTTCACTAAGAAATTAATTCGCTCATGACCCAAGCCTAGGGCCTAGACGTGACATGGCAAATGGGGAACCCAAAAGAACTCCAAACAAGCCTCTGAACTTATCATTACACATCCTCGATCGGCGAAGAATATAAAAGACATAAAGAGTAAGAATAGAGGCAAAGGGCTAAAGGAAAAAAACCCTTTCATAACATCATAATCAAGAGACAAGAGTCAAACTCATATCATAGATACATATTTTGACCAATAAACATATCTAATACATAAATAAGAGCTGGGGCCAAGACAAAGCAACTAGGCTCACCCTCATAATCAAAATAGAAAATAGAGAAGAGTGTCTTAATACATAATAAGAGAAACATAGACTAATGTCTCCGAAGTGGAGTACTCACCAACTAGCTTGAGTAGTACCGATCTAGCCACATGGAGGAGGAGAAGGATCAACTTGGGCACCGGTTCCTACATGGTGATATCATGTAGGCAAGAGTATGCATTAGTACATTTGAATGTACTAAGTATGTAGTATGCAATGCAATAAGGGATAAACACCATAATCAAAATGCATATCAATAGGCAATATGCATAATATAACAATATGACATGTATGATCGATGCATAAGAGAAACATGCTCAAGTAACTCATGCTCATATAGGATATCATATGTGTAGAAGAGACCAAGCTAGATTTCCAAAGTACAAACCCCTTAGTAGGTTAGTGATGATATCACCCATAACCCTAGTGTGTGAAGTACAAACCCCTTATCTAGGTTAGTGATAATTGCACCTAACCCTGGTGTGTGACGTACAAACCCCTCATCTAGGTTAGTGGCAATCTTACATGCCACCCTGGTGTTTGAGATACTGACCCCTTAACTAGGTTATCTGAGTTCTTACTCCCCCTAGACCGGGCATAGTCTAATGCAACACTTTATATAGATTATATCATATGCATAAGATCATTTCATCATCATAACATCATTCATATCATACCTTATGTTTGGACCTTCAATTCCTCAAGAAACAACATCTGGACATTTTATTGAACAATTAGAGGGTGTGTATTGCTAGTATAAAATCATAAAATATAGAGATGAAATCATGCAATAAAAACTATTGTAAAACCATCAATAAACACTACAACACCCTCAAGAAATATACATTTAAATCCCTCATCAAATCTTACATTAGATCAAAGATTTACAGCCAAAAACATAGCAAAATAGTCATAACTTTACACAGCTTTAACATAGTGCATAGACATGTTCATACTAGTATACCCATTAGTAAAATCAACTTTAAATTATGAAAATTAGGTAAAAAGGAGATTAGGGTACCATGGGTGGAAGGACCCAATAGCTAAAACATACACACCTTAGCTTTGAGGAAGCTTATGACGAAGTTTGAAAATGGAGGGTTGAAGTTTGAAGGAAATCCTTAATTCTGGATGAGGGTTTTGAGACTTGAGTTTGGGAGTGAAAAATATGGGTAAGTTTTTTAGAGGATATTGGGGAGTGGTTAGGATGATATGTTGGTCAAATATGGCTAAGTATAGGTAAAACCGCGTTTGGGGAAAGTTAGGCCCAAGACCCAAAAGCCTTGGACCGAGATAAAAATCACTGGCAACAAAATAAACAGGTATGCATCTGGTCCATGACGCAAACCTATCAAGGAGGAAGAATTAATAAATGTTCGTGACAGTTTCACGTCCATGTACTATCGCAGAAAAATTATGAAAAATGAAATTCCTAATCTTCTGTTCTCAAATCGGGGTTAGACACTTTTCCACCTAATTTTGACCCCCCTAAATAGGAAGTAAAGTCAAATTTTCGATATCGCACACGGATTTTGAGATATATGAAATTTCAAATTTCAGGCATTCTGAGGTACATTTTTGGGCACTTTTTGGGGTCGTTTTAATATCTCTCCCTTGGAAACATTTGCCTCAGAATGTAAAAGAGATGTACAAGAGAAGAGTAATCATGAAAAAATGAGCCCCAACAAGAATGCAACATTACATTTAAGCACCATTTTCAAAACCTCAACATAAGTGTAAAATCATCATAAATTTGTCAACTTAAACATGAATACATATGAATGACAAAGGGGCTAAAACATAAGACTTAAAATCACATAGGGGACTTAGGATTAGTACCTTAGGATTGAGTGGAGTGGAAGAGATAAGGATACTGCTTTTGCATGTCCGCTTCGAGCTCCCAAGCAGCAATGTCTATTTGTTGGTTCCTCCAAAGGACCTTAACGGATATCACCTCCTTGTTCATTAATCTCTTCACTTGTCTATCCAAAATCTGAACTGGAACCTCCTCATAAGTTATGTTATCCTCAACAATACCCACAACATCAAGAGGCACAATAACGTTAGGATCACCAACATATTTTCTCAACATAGAGACATCGAACACCGGATGAACCAAAGTCATTTCACTGGGCAACTTCAAATCATAAGCTACCTTGCCAACCCTTTTTATCACCTCACAAGGACCAATATATCTTGGAATCAACTTCTCCTTTTTTCCAAAATAGACCACACCTTTCATTGGAGAAACTTTCAAACAAACCCAATGACCCACTTTGAATCAAGGTCTCTTGTTCTCACATCAGCATAGCATTTTTGATGACTTTGGGCTGTTTTCAACCTTTCCCTAATGATCATAACCTTCTCAAGAGCCTCCATAACAAGATATGGTCCCAATAAAGCCACCTCTCCAACCCCAAACTAACCAACTAGTGATCTACAACGTCTCCCATAAAGAGCCCCAAAAGGAGCCATACCGATGCTAGAGTGATAGCTATTATTTTATGCAAATTCAATCAAACGAAGATGGTCAGTCCAACTACCCTTAATCTCTAACACACTAGCCCTAAGCATATCCATTTGAACTTTTGGACAAAGACCCCTTTGAAAGGACCTCCAAAAGTGTGAAGTGAATTGTGCATCATGATCCAATATGATGGACAGAAGAACCCCATGTAACATCACTAACGCATGGATGTACAACCTTGCATACTGTTCATCCCCATATATGGTCTTAACTGGTAGAAAGTGAGCTGATTTCGTCATCCTATCAACCACAACCCAATGGAATCAAAACCTATTCTAGTCTTGGGAAACCTAACTACAAAATCCATATTAATCACCTCCCACTTCCAAGTAGGAATCTCTGTCTTGGGTTAGGCCGCCCGTCCTTTGATGTTCAACTTTGACTTGTTGACGAATATGGAAACTGGAAACGAATTTGGCAATGTCCCTCTTCATGCCTCCCCACCAATAAATATCCCTCAAATCTCGATACATTTTGGTGGAACCAAGGTGCATAGAATAAGAAGAATTATGGGCCTCATCAATGATTTTCTCCCCAGGTGGATAGAATAAGAAGAATTATGGGCCTCATCAAGGATTTTCTCCCTGAAACCATCAAACAAGGCACACACAACTTACCTTGGTACCTAAAGGCACCATCTGTCCCTTAGGAGAAAACCTCTACTTTGCCTCCTTTCACCAAGGCCTTCAATCCAACAAGGAGGAGTCAAGATCTTATTTTGCTACCACCTAATCAACCAATGAAGACTTAGACCCATCAACAATAACAACACCATCATCACCAATCTCTTCCAACCTAACCCCCAATCTAGCCAATTGATGCACCTCCCTAGCCATTTTCTTATCACCACCAACAACATGACACCCTACTCAAAGCATCCCCCATCACATTTACCTTACCTGGATGATAGTGCACACTCATTCATAGTCTTTAAGAAGTTCTAACCATCTCCTTTAAGTTGAGATTTTTTGAGTGAAGACATATTGGAGGCTCTTATAATTGGTAAACACATCCACATGCACCCCATACAAGTAGTGATGCCAAATCTTTAATGCAAACATAATGGCGGCTAACTCTAGATCATAGATAGGGTAGGTCCTTTCATGTACCTTGAGTTGTCTAGAAGCATAAGCTATGACCTTCCCATTTTGTATCAACACACAACCCAAACCAACACGGGAAGCATCACAATATACCATAAATCCCTCAAGCCCATCCAGTATGACAATATAGGAGTGTACACAAGCTTGTATTTCAACATCTGGAAGCTCCTCCCACACTCATCGGTCCACGCAAACTTAACCTTATTTTGAGTCAATTTTGTCATAGGGGAAGCAATGGAGGAGAACCCATTCACAGACCTTCTATAATACTCTGGTAGGCCTAAGAAGCTCCTAATATCCAATGGGGTCAATGGTCCAGGCCAATTTTTAATCACATCAATTTTCTTAGGATCCACATTTATACCATCACCCGATACCACATGACCGATGAATGCAACCTCCTTCAACCAAAATTTACACTTGTCATATTTAGCATACAATAGTATCGAACTAGCCACATAGAGAAGGAGGATGATCAACTTGGGTACCAGTTCCTACATGGTGATATCATGTAACCAAGAATATGTATTAGTACGTTTGAATGTACTAATGGTACCAGTTCCTACATGGTGATATCATGTAACCAAAAATATGTATTAGTACGTCTGAATGTACTAAGTATATAGAATGCAATGCAACAAGGGATAAGCACCATAATCAAAATGCATATCAATAGTCAATAGGCATAATATATCAATATGGAATGTATGATCGATGCACAAGTGAAACATGCTCAAGTAACTCATGCTCATATAGGATTTCACATGTGTAGAAGAGACCAAGCTAGATTTCCAAATACAAAACCCTTGGTAGGTTAGTGATGATATCACCCATCACCCTGGTGTGTGAGGTACAAACAACTCATCTAGGTTAGTGGAAATCTCACGTACTACCTGGTGTTTGAGATACTAACCCCTCAACTAGGTTATTCGGTCTCTTAGTCCCCCGGACCGAGCATGGTCTAATTATCCGGTCTCTTAGTCGCCAGGACCGAGCATGGTCTAATTATCCGGTCTCTTAGTCCCCATGGACTAGGCATGGTCTAATGCAATACTTTATATATATTATATCATATGCATAAGCTCATTTCATCATCATAACATCATTCATATCATACCTCATGCTTGGACCTTCAATTCTTCAAGAAATCACATCCAGACATTTTATCGAACACTTAGAGGTGTGTAATGCTCGTATAAAATCATGAAATATAGAGATGAAATCATATAAGAAAATGATGAAATGACATGACAGACCCATATACTTGGCTTCATTTGTCACTTAAGCCCTCCTACTTATCATTTTGTCAATTGAACTCTTAAACTTATCTGAACATAATATTTTAAACCCCTTTGACCGTTGACTGAACTTATGCAACATTAATATTGCTGAGTTGGAAAAATATGTGATTTCACACGTTGGGAAAGCAAGTAGACACAGTATTACATTAGAAAAATATTTGTTAAAAATTAATAATCAATTTTTAAAGAAATAAAAAAATCATTTTTTCCTCAACCATCCCTCCCCACCCCTCTTCTACGCCCTAGCCCTCTCTCCTTTACCATTCCTCTCTTCTTCTTCTTGGAACTTCATTCACCATACCCATTCTTATCATTCTCCTTTTCCTTTTAAACACACACTTCTCTTTTGCTGCAAATCGCCCCGCACCCTACCTTCATTCTAATCACTTTATTTTGCCCCTACTCCTAATGCTTCTAAGTTTTCAATTTCTTTGTCTAAGAATATTGAAATTATTATTCATGTTAGTTGACTTCAAAGAAAAGATATAGATACGTGTTTCGTGAAGGATGATTGATGGGTATTGAAAAGTTAAAAACTCCATTGATGAAGTTTGAGAAAGCTTGAAGAACAATAAATGGGTTTTGGGAAATTGTGAAATTAATTCTAAATTGTGATTGAGGCTTGTCAGGTTTGTGTTAGTGAACTTATAGTCGAATTTTCAAGCTATATAGGGAAGAATTTCATCTATATGATATGAATTTGGTGCTCTTTTTGTGAGCATATGTGAAAATGTTTGAGAAAGCCTGAAGAATAATAAATGGGTTTTGAGAATTTGTGAAATTAATCCAAAATTGTGATTGAGGCTTGTTGGGTTTGTGTTAGTGAATTTTTAGTTGAATTTTCAAGTTAAATGCAAAAGAATTTCATCTATGTAAGATGAATTTGTGCTCTTTTTGTGAGCAAATGTGAAGAACATACTTTGAAAATTTTTAGAAATTGTAAAAGTGCTCTAGTTATTCTTTTTTCTCTTTATTCTTTAACATGTAATTTCATGTGTGGCATTAAAAAATGATGTGGAATTCCACGTGTACTTAATTGTATAACAAACATACTAATTAGGTTAAAAAAGGGTTTAAAATATTGTCTTCAGGTGGGTTTAAGGGTTCAATTGACAAGTAATAAGTAGGAGGGTTTAAGTGACAAACGGAGTCAAGTATAAGGGTTTGTCAGGTCATACCGCCCAAGAAAAACCATTGTGAAAACATCAATCAACACCTTGAAACACCCTCAAGCAATGTGCATCAAAACCCCTCATCAAATCTTACATTCGTTCTAAGATTTACAGCTCAAAACATAGAAAAATAGTCACAACTTTACACAGCTTTATTGTAGTTCATAGACATGTTCATACTAGTAAACCCATTAGTTAAATCAACTTTAAATTATGAAAATTGAGTAAAAAGAAGATTCGGGCACCATGGGTGGAAGGACGCAATGGCTAAAACCTACATACCTTAGTTTTGAGGAAGTTCTTGATGAAGTTTGAAAATGGAGGCTTGAAGCTTGAAGGAAATCCTTAACTCCGGATGAGGGTTTTAAGACTTGAATTTGGGAGTGAAAAATATGGATAAGTGTTTGAGAGGATATTGGGGAATGTTTAGGATAATACGAGGGTAAAATATGGCTATGTATAGGTAAAAACACGTTTGGTAACACTTACGGGCAAGACCCAAAAGCCTTGGCCTGAGATAAGAATCACAAGGCAATAAAATACACAGGTCCGCGTGTGGTCTGTGACGTGGACCTGTTGCCGAGATTGAATTAATACATGTCCACGACAGCTGTGCATCACAGCACTGTCGCAGATCGATTCTGGATAAGAAAAATTATGAAAAATAAAATTGCTAATGGTTTGCTCTTAAACCAGGGTTAGACCCTTCTCCTCCTAATTTTGACCCCCTGAACAAGAATATGAAGTCAAATTTTTGATATCGCGCACAAATATTGGGATATATGGAATTTAAATTATGAGCATTTGAAGGCACATTTTCGAGAACTTTTTGGGTTGTTTCAAATTCATTTTCATTAGAGGTCAATATGGCTAAGGTGGACTTAAAAGGAACCAAATAAGGCCTAAGGTCTTTTGTTAATCCAGAATGAACCAAATCACTCTTTAGAACAAATTGGGCAAGTTCTAGATGTTGCAAAATATGCCTTTCAAAAAAGTTCCTAATCTTATAATGGCAAATTAGATTCGCGTTCAAAGAATGGTAACACACTCACAACTCTCGATCATCGGATATCCAAGCTCATTCACTCCCATAGACAACTAAGATGCATCAAATCCATTCATGGATTGATTTATCAAGAAAAAGACTAATTGATAAGTCAGTATATGCTCCTCCTCCATGGCATCATCTGAATCAAAGATATGAATTATTGATGCTCGAATTACTAAGGACTAGAGACATAATATTTGCACTTGAATGGATTTTCACATATACATAGGGTTTGCCAATAAATGACATCATTTGCAATCATTCTTCCATTCATTTCAAAAAAAAGAGAATTAAAAATGAAAAGTCAAATAATAATCTATCAGAATCCAAATTAAAATTATTTACAAGTCAAAAATAAGATCATCTGAAACATATTCATCAATAAGAATTAAAAGTAAACATTGTGTCATCAAAAACATGACAAAAATATTAGGCAATCATCATTATCAACAAAGATAAGGAACTCCAATTGCTCACCCCCTCCCAAATAAAAAGCATTCTCCTCAATATGGAAAGAGCAATAGAAATCAAGCACAAAAGGAAGAAGTGAGTATTAGAAACTCCCTAGTTTGAGTCAATCCTGTTGTGGTTTGAGTCAATCCTGTTGTGGTGGTGGTGGTGGTAGAGCTGAAGATGTGGTCATTAGGGAATCAATATCCTCTTCCATCAGTACACTCTCAAGATCAATCAATATCCTCTCAGGCTTGGGATCATGTACACCAGATATGCTTATCATGAACGTATCTTAAAGAGATTCCTTTTTCACTGTGTCCATGATTTTGTCTTCCATCCATGCTAACTCCTCACTCTCCTATTAATTTGGCTCAACTCCCAATACTTTTACATTGGTTTCTGGGGTGCTTGTTGCATTGGTTTTTTCACTACCTACACTCAAAATATCCATATCCATAGCATCATCAAGAGCTATATTTATGTCAACCCTAGATGGATCCTCCAATCCATCCTAAAAAGTATTATTGTTTGTGGACCGGAAGGATGACACCATCTTATTCAAGTAATCATTGTCGATTTTTATGTTCAATGATCCTTCACTTCCACCACTTCCATTCTCCACAGCGGTCACCCTCTTCTTAATGTTATCCAACTCCTTTCTATGGTCCTCAATCATCACCTTAAGCCGTTCCATCCTCAACTTGTATGCCTCCGTCAACTCTCGCTACTTAGCCTTAGCCTCAATATATTGCTTCAATGTTTTGGCTATGGCTACCTCAATCAGCTTAGGCACAGATGACTCAACCCAAGTGGAATAAATATTGACTGTTTTAGCTAAACATCCAATGCCATAATGGCAGCCTTAGTGAGTAGGGGTTGGTCACCTTTGGCCTGTGGCTCTGCCTGTGCTTCAATAATGGGGGTGGGAGAAGAAGGAGAATATACAGTAGGTGAGGAAGAAATATACCTACCTCGTGAGCTAGCTCTATCGTGCCGGACTCGAGGGCCTTAACGTCAATAACAGGTGTCCTATCGACTGGCCTCTTCTTTTTCCTATCATATTTGTCCCTACAAAACTCATTCTCTATTCATCAGATACCAGTGTATGCTATTGGAGTGACATCCACGTCACTCTTTTTGTTGGTGGGTTCTCCAGCTTTTTACATAAGGCAGTGATATGGCCAGGGAATGGTAATAAGGTATGCTCTTTTTTTGCCCTGATGAGTATTTCTGGGCAATGATTTTACCAAGATTCAACTTCTAGCAGCCATGATACATCCACCTTATGCAGCTTTAGAATGTCGGAGTATTGACTCATTCTGGGATGACATCAAGTTTCTTCTAATAAAACCTTAACCAAAACCTTGCTAGAACATTCATTTTCTTTTTTTTCAATGATTCCTCCTTCCTCTGAAAACGAGGGAGCATGAATACCTATCATAGGAGATAGCCTTTCCTTGATGTTGTCAATTGTTTTAACTTTCATCATTTCATCCATGTCATTTTTATATTTATATGTGCATCCCAGGATATCATTGATTTCTATTTCACCACATGAGACTTGCACACCTCAGACTTTTGTTGCATCGAGAGGCTTTAACACAACTTCACCTTGCTTTTGATTTGGGGGATGGCCCTACCATAGGCCTCATAAAATTCACAAACAAGGCTGGGAACATGTGAATCTCGTGGTTTGATGAAAATATGAAAGTTGTGGAATCTAAGAGTATCCCAAACCATGAGATACCTATGGACTACTCCATCAATAGACAACTGCTTTTCTTCCAAAATTGTTCTTTTCCCTTCTCCTCTGAGCCTTTTCAAGTGTCTCAGGATGATTGTTTCCTAGATCCTTTGAGATGTTTGGAGGAGAGTGTCATGAATAAACTTTGATCTAGCCTCTCTTATATGCCTTTTGGTACTTGGCTCCGAAGTAGGTTTATGTGTAGGAGTTTTGGACCCCTCTTCCTCTTCCCCTAAACTAGTCTAGGTTACATATAAGGACCCTTACTTATCACTTTTTGACTCCTGGGGTTCGATTACTTTCCTTTTGACCTTACCTCGTACCTCCTTATGTGGTCTTTAAGATCGTTGCTCTGCTTGGTCGTGAACTATAGGGATTCCCTGAGATTTTTGGGATCCACCTCTAGTGACAGGTTCCTTCTGAATACCCATTTCTGCAAATCAAACTCAAAATATTATATGAGAATCAATCATGAAACAATTATGGTCAAAATTAAGCTCAAGAGAATTTTTCTGGGTGAACATGTCTGTTTGACCGCAAATCATGTTCGGCGATCTTCCAAACAGATTTCGCGATCAAATAGACCATTGCCTTTTTACACAACTTCAAACACTTAGACACTGCCACTTTCGGCAATAGAGATACATGTTAGGCAATCCTCCGAACTAATTGAGTGATGGGAAATTTTATCGTCGAAAGTTCCAGAGTTTAACATAAAGATCAGTTAGACAAGGCAATGCGTGTGATATTTAGGCGCATTACCGAGTTCACTTCGGCGATCAAAATGACTGTCGCCAAAGTTTATTAACACGGACAACATCCACTCATTAAAAATTCACTCAACTATGCACAAAAGCATGGATGAGAGCCACACACAAACCCACTATTAATCCTCAATACATGCTCCTTCATGAATTGTTACATTAACATGATCATCATGACTATAAACTTATTCAAGCGAAAACATACCCTTAAGAATAGCGTCGCCCAATCTATCATAGGACACTAAAAAGTTTTCAGGGGTTACTTGTCACGACCCAAGCCTAGGGTTTAGACGTGACACATCAAATAGAAACCCGAAGAGTCCCCAAACAAGTCTCTTAACATACCATTCACACATCCTTGGTTGCGGAAGCAAAATAAATAACAACAAGAGACATAAAGAAGAGAAACAGGACTAAGGGAAATCTTGGATCATCATAAAACATTCAAGAGCCAAGATCATAGCATAATTAAATCAATTGTTCCAACAATACCTCTAGCATAGATTGGGTGGGGGCCAAAACACTTTCTGGGCTTACCTTCATAGTATCAAATGTTCAACATAAAGAGATAACAAAAGCAAAAGTAGCATAGCTAGTGTCCTCGAACTTGAGGACTCACTAAAGCTTATCTTCAAGATGCCAAGACTAACCACGTGCAGGATGGTCATGAGGAGCTTCGGTTCCTACATGGCATGTAAGCATAGGGTATGCGTTAGTACGTTTGAATGTACTAAGTATGTAGGATGCAATGCAACAAGACACAGCCAACATAATCAAAACGCATAATCATAACCAATGGATAAGTATAATAACAATATGGCATGCATGATCAATGCTTGAGGTAAAACATGCTTGTAAATCATATGCTTGTATATAACATAATAAATGTGTAGGAAGAGACCATAATCATAAATCAAGCAAGCTATTACATGGAATCTAACGCATGGCATCCCCTTGGAAGGTGATTGAGGTACATACCCCTCAACATGGTAGATGGGCATGTCACTCCCAATCATAGTAGTCAAGGCACATACCCCTCAACAAGGTAGATGAGCATGTCACCCCCCATCAAGTTGTCAAGGTACATACCCCTCGACAAGGTAGATGGGCATGTCACCTCTCATCATAGTGTCAAGGTACATACCCCTCGACAAGGTAGATGGGCATGTCACCCCCCATCATAGTTATTGAGGCCTGTCACCCCCTCAACAAGGCGACTGGGCATGTCACCCCCCAACAATGTGTGGTCAACTTGCAACACTGTAGATATTTTTCACGAATGCAATACATACATAAAATCCCTTAATCATCATAGAGTCACTTAACTTGTAAACCATGTCATAGACCATCCATAACTCAAGAATTCATGTCAAGACATTTTATCAAACACTTGGCGGGTGTGTAATGCTAGTTCAAATCATACAATTCAAGAGTGAAATCGTGTGAGAAAACTCAATGTGAATCAACCCACCAACACATAGTAAAAATTTCATGTAAGATAGCTTTAAATCCCTTATCAAATCTCATAATAGATCATAGTTTCATAGTCCAATACATGCATAGTCACAATAGACAAAATATCCCATAGTATAAGCTAGAAATAGATAGACATGTGTTTCCAATCAACCTTTCATAAAACCCCAACATAATTTGTAATCATCATTCATAATAAGTAATACCCATAAGTAATACGACAAAAAAATGCAAATGTCATAAAATTGAAGGTTGGGCACCATGGGTGAAAGGACCCAATGGTTGAAACCCACATACCTCAGACTTGGGTTTTCTTGATGAATTCTTGAAGAAGACTTGGATCTTGAGTAGAGTTTTTGTGATCCGGAATTATGTTTGAGATACTTGAATTTGGGTGAAATATTTGGGTAAGTGTTAGAGAGGGTTTTGAGAGAGTTTTTGAGTGATATAGAGTTGCAAAATGGCTAAGTATAAGTGTTTTTATGCATAGGTGGAAATAGGGCCAAGATTCCAATGTTTTATGCCGAAACAGAAAAATCTTGGAAGTGCAAACACACCTCTGTGACGGGTCTGCATCACGAACCTCTACTGGAAATTGAAAATTTGGCGAAAATGAAATTTTGCCGGGTCCTGTAAAATCGGGGTTATACCCATTTTCCGCACAATTTCTCCCCCTAATAAAGAATATGAAGTCTGATTTTTAAAATCATGCATGAATTTTGAGATATATGGAAATTATGATTATGGGTATTTTTGAAGCCCATTTTTGGGGCGTTTCAATATCTCCCTTTAGGAACATTAGACCCCAAATTTCAAAGATGCGTATATAAGAGAAGTGATCATGAGAATTTCAGCTCGATATATGAATGCAACAAACGCATTAAAACATCATTTTCAAAATCTCAATATGAATGTCAAAATCACCATAAAATTGTCAACATAAACATGAATGCATGCAAATGACATAGGGGTGAAACTTAAGACTTGAAATCATATAGGGAACTTAAGTTAGTAGCATAGGCCTGAGTAGAGTGGAAGAGATGTGGATATCACTTTTGTATGTCCGCCTCGGCTTCCCATGTGGCACTTTCAACTTGTTGGTTCCTCCAAGGACCTTGACGGAAGCTACATCCTTGTTTCTCAACCTTTTCACTTGTCTATCCAAAATTTCTACGTAACCTTCTCATAAGTCAAATTATCTTCTACCACATCCACAACATCCAAAGGTACAATAGCACTTGGGTCACCCACACACTTTCTCAACATAGATACATGGAAAATCGGATAAATCATATCCATATCAATGGGAAACTCTAACTCATAGGCCACCTTATCAATCCTCCTTAGCACTTTACAAGGATCCACAAATCTTGGGCTCAATTTACCCTTCTTGCCAAATTGAACTGCGAGATTCTTAAATAGACCCAATCACCAGCCTTAAATTCAAGATCTCTTCTCCTCGCATCGGAATAGGACTTTTGTCTACTTTGGGCTATTTTCAATATCTCCCTAATTAACCTCACCTTCTCCAAAGCATCCATGACCAAATCTGGACCTACCAAAGCTATCTCGCCCACTTCAAACCACCCAACCAGTGATCTACAATACCTACCATAAAGAGCTTCAGAAGGAGCCATACTAATACTTTAGTGACAACTATTATTGTAAGCAAATTCAATGAGTGGAAGATGTTCATCCTAACTACCCTTAAATTCCAAAACACAAGCTCTAAGCATATCCTAAAGAGTTTGATAGTTATTTCGGCTCGGCCATCCATTTGAGGGTGAAAGGTCGTGCTAAGCTTAACCTTGGTACCAAGACCTTTTTGGAAGGACCTCAAAAAGTGAGAAGTGAATTGACCACCACGATCCAAAATGATAGACAAAGGCACCCCATGCAATCTAACCAACTCATGAATATACAATTAAGCATAGTCTTCAGCACCATAAGTAGTTTTGACAACTAGGAAATGAGCCAACTTTGTCATTCTATCCACCACAATTCAAATAAAATCAAAATGCTTTCTAGTCTTAGGCAACCCAACCACAAAATCCATGTTGATTTCCTCCCACTTCCAAGTACGATTCTCTATATGTTGGGCTCGGCCACCTGACCTTTGATGTTCGGCTTTCACATGTTGGCAATTGTGACATCCAGATATGAACTTGGCAGTGTCCTCTTCATACACCCCACCAATACACTTCTCTCAAATCTCTATACATCCTTGTAGAATTGGGGTGAATGGAATAGGAAGAATTATTAGCCTCAAATCTTCTTTCTCAGGTCAACAACACTAGGTACACACAATCTACCTTGGTACCTAAGGAAACTATCTTCCCCTAGGGAGAAAACCTCCAATCTACCATCTCTTACCAAGGCCTTCAACTCTAGCAATGCGGCGTCAGGATCTTGCTTTGCTTTTACCTCCTCAATTAATGAAGACTTAGAACCATCAACAACCACTACACCACCATTATCAATTTCTTCCAACCTAACCCCTAACTAGCCAACCGATGAACCTCTCTAGCCATCTCTTTGCCACTATTATCAACATGAGTTAGACTACCCATAGACACCTTACTTAGAGCATCAGCCACAATAGTAGCTTTGTTAGGGTCATAATGCACACTCATATCATAATCTCTAAGGAGATCTAACCACCTTCTTTATCTCAAGTTCAGATCTTTTTGGGTGAACACATATTGGAGACTCTTATGATCGGTAAACACATCAACATGAACCCTATACAAGTAATGACTCCAAATCTTCAAAGCAAATACCACGGCCGCTAATTCAAGATTATGGGTGGGATAATTCTTCTCATGCACTTTAAGTTGTCCAGAGGCATATGCTATCACCTTACCACTTTGCATCAAAACACACCACAAACCAATTCTTGAGGCATCACAATATATAACAAACCCTTCCAACCTTCTAGTAGAGATAAAATAGGAGCGGAGGCAAGCTTATCTTTCAAAGTTTGGGAACTCTTTTCACACTCATCGATCAACACAAATTTTTCCTTCTTTTGGGTCAACTTAGTCATAGGGGAAGCAATAGAAGAGAAGCCATTTACAAATCTTTGGTAATAATCTTCCAAACCCAAGAAACTCCTAATATTTGATGAAGTCAAAGGTCTAGGCCAATTTCTAAAGTTTTTCACCACCCAAGCCCAAGGCCTAGACATGACCGGCAAATGGGGAACTCGAAGGAACTCCAAACAAGCCTTATAGCATATCATTACAGATCCTTGGTCGTGAAAGCAATGTAAAACAACATAAGAAACATAAACATGGGGAATTGGGAATAAGGGAGAGAGAGACTTATATTCAAATAGCTTGGATATCATAAGTGAGTCAAAACTCAAGCATAATACATAACATGTCCAACAACACCTCTACTACATAGATAAGAAGGAGGGGCCAAGATAAGTAACCAGGCTCACCCTCATAATTATTAAATACATAAAACAAAGATAGTCCTAAAACATAGTATAGGAGAATAGTCATTATTCCCGCAATGGAGGACTCACCAAAGGCTAACTTGAACAATCCGTCTAGCCACAAGAAGAATCAACAAGAGCCCCAGTTCCTACATGGTAACATCATGTAGGCATAGAGTATGCATTAGTACGTTTGAATGTACTAAGTATGTGGGATTCAATGCAACAAGAAATAGACATCATGATCAAAATGCATATCAATAGGCAATGGGCATATTATAGCAAGATGGCCTGTATGAAAAATGCTAGAGTAAATGATGCTTAAATAACTCATGCTCATATAAGGTATCATATGTGAAGAATAGACCAAGCTAGATTTCCAAGCTATAAACCCCTTGAGGTTAGTGATGATGCCACCCCATTACTTAGGTGGTGAAGTACTAACCCTTTACTCGGTTGGTGATAATGCCGCCCTATCACCTAGGTTGTGAAGTATTAACCCTTCACTCGGTTGGTAATAATGCCTCCCTATGAACTAGGTGGAGAAGTACTAACCCTTCCCTCGGTTAATGAGTATAAACCCCCAACATGATTAGTGATGATGGTGCCCCATCACTAGGAGGAGAAGTACTAACCCTTCCCTCGATTAACGGGTACTTGCCCCTATCTCAGTTATTTGGGTTCTTAGACCCCCTAGATTGGGAATGTCTAATGAAACACTTTATATAGAATTAATAGTGAATATAAGTTCATTTTATCATCATAACATCAATCATATCATATCTCATGCTTTGGACCTTCAACTTCTCAAGAAAAAACATACGGACATTTATCAAACACCTTGGGAGTGTGTAATGGGGGTTAAAGACCATTCAATTTAGAGAAGAAATCATGCAGGGAAATTCGTTCTAGAATCATCAATCAACACCTTGCAATACCCCCGTGACATTTCCATCAGAACCCCTCATCAAATCCAACATTATATCCAAGATCTAGAGCTCAAAAACATGCTAAAACAACCATACTTTCAAGAACATAAATCACTGTGCAGTAAATTTCTCAATATATAAGACCCAGATGTAAAATCCACTTTAAATCATGCAATATTAATAAAAAGAGGGTTTAGGCACCATGGGTGGAAGGAACCAATGGTTCAACACCACATACCTTGACTTTGGAGAACCTTTGAAGAAGATTGGAAATGGAGACTTGAAGATTGAATGAAATCCTTGATGAAATACTTAAGAATGCTCTTGAGTTTTGGGACTTGAATTTAGGGTGAAGTATGATTCTAAGTGTTTGAGTAAGTATTGGGGAATGTTTAGGATGATATGAGGGTGAAATAAGGTTAAGTTTAGGTATTTTCTATGCATGGGAGGATCTAAGACCAAGACTTAAAGACTCGGACCCGAAACAGAAAATTGGCCAAAAAACAATGGGGCACGTCGTGCCACAGACGTAGATCTCCACTATTTTCAACTCACTTGAAAAATTAATAATTCGATTTGGTTACTCTAAAAATCGGGGTTAGACCCTTTCCCGCCTAACTTGGAGCCCCTGAACAAGAATATGAAGTCGAAGTTTCAAAATAGCCAACATATTTTTAGATACATGGAAAACAAGATTCCAGGCACTTCCGAGGCACGTTTTTGGGCACTTTTTTTGGGGGTCGTTACAATATCTCCCCCTTGGGAACATTCATCCCCAAATGTAAAAGGAACGTACAAGAGAAGAGTGATCATCAACAAATCAGTCCCATGAAGAATGCAACATTACATTAGAAACACCATTTTCAAGATCTCAACATAAGTGTAAAATCATCATAAACTTGCCAACTTAAACATTAATGCACATGAATGACATAGGGGTTGAAACATAGGACTTGGAATCAGAGAAAGGACTTGACATGTCATCATAAGCTTGAATATAGTGAAAGTGATATGGATATTACTCCTCCATGTCCGCACCGGCTCTCCCAGAAACACATACCAATAGACAACTCTTCAAAAGGGCCTTGACGAACACAACATCATTATCAATGAATCGATTTCTCCACTCATCCATACAATACCTCAATCACAACTTCAAAGAGTTCTATATCACTAGGTTCACCAACACATCCCCTCAACCTAGAAGCATGAAAAACTGGATAAACTATACCCCTACCATACGCAATTTCCCGAACTTATGCAACCTTATCAACCTCCTCCTGCTCTCTATAAGGACTCACAATCCTCAACTAATTGTCAATCTTAAATACACCTAACCCACTTGGTACCATAACTGTCATATCCCCCTTGGGAGATAACCTCCCCTCTATCATTCTCTCACCCAAAGCTTCCAACTCTACTAAGGCGGAAATCAAGACCTTGCCTAATCTAGTCCTCTTAACCCAAGAAGATTTGGAACCATCAAGAACGCTATACTACCATTCTCAACTTCATTCAACCTAACTCCCTATCTAGCTGACCAATAGACTCTACTAAGCATCTCTTTACCACCATTATCCATACACACTAGGCTACCTAGAGCACCAACCACAACACTAACCTTACTGGGAAAATAATGCACACTCATTTCTTAATACTTAAAGAATTCTAACCACCTTCTTGCTACCCATAATGCACACTTACCCACAAGGATAAGCTCATTCAGGAATTGGAATGGGTTCTACAATCAATAAAAGCATAATATGCATGCAACCAATCCATGCCAAGAATAATATCAAAATTTACCATTTCTAATTCAATAATATCACATGGCAAGATTTTATGCAACATGAAAATGGGACAATTTATATAGACTCTTCTAGCAACAATGGATGCACCAATGGGAGTAGACACTTCATAAGGTTCACAAAATAATTCGGGACTAGCATGAAGCTTTTTGGCAACAAAAGGTGTAACAAAAGAAAGAGTGGCATCTGGATCTATCAAACCATACACATCAAAAGTAAAAACCTTTAACATACTGGTGACGACATCGGGAACCTTATCTACCCTTTGTCTCCCTTGAAGAGTATAGAACCTATTTTGCCTTATTGCACCCCCTTGTTGGCCTCCTCTTCCCTTTGGACCCACATTTGCACCTTGGGCTTGTGGAAGACCATCTCTACCCTTTTTTGGATTACGAAGACAATCAATCACCTTATAATACACTTCACCACATCCAAAGCAAGCATTAGAATTCTTTAAACATGGACCATTATGATTTTTTTGACACTTTGGGCACCCAGGATTTGGCACCCCACCGCCACCACCTTGGAATCTTTGATTATCATTAGCAAACCACCTATTAGGAGAATTAGAAGACCCTCCACCTTGGAACTTGTGGCCTTGAGGAAACCGGCTACCCTTGGGATTTTGGAATACACCTTCAAGAGGGCTCTCTTGGCCTCACCACTTCTTCTCTTTCTCAAGTTTTCCCCCTCTAGTTGTTTGGCATATGTCATGAGGTAGGACAAATACATTTCACCTATCAGCATGGTGGTACGACACTCCTCATTAACCAAGTCGGACACACCCAACACAAAATTTTTCATCCTACACACCTTGGCTCAGCAACCAATTGTTGGGCACACTTAAAAAGTTGGTTGAATTTGAGGGCATACTTCCTCACATGCATAGACCCTTGCTTTAGATTCATAAATTACATATTTTTCACCTCCCTAACCTCAATAGGAAAGAACCAGTTGAGAAATGCAGCTTTCAATTCCTCCCAAAGTATATCATCACCATTGCCCTTCTCCATGTTCTATTGAGTGAACCATATTTGAGCCACCCCTTTGAGGTTGTAGGTCGCCAACTCCGTCTTTTCCTCCGATTAACCCCCATAATGGACAACACCTTATACATCTCATCAATGAATTCTTGTCGATCCTCATCCACCATGGACCCATGGAACTCCGATAAGTTCATTCTAGTAAAATTCCTCACCCTAGAGGTCGGAGTAGGAGCATGAGGGGCTTGGGTCCCTTGGATGATTTTATTAGTCATGGCATTGGCCAACATGGTAATAGCATCCTGAAACTCTTTATGGGGCACTCCCCTATCTTGAGGAGCTTGAGGAGCGAGAGGGGCCAATTGTTCCTCGGGTGAAGGGGCTCTTCTTCCTCTTGGAATAGGCATGATATAGAATAGCAACGAACATTCGCTAGAGGAAAAAGCCTTACCTTTTTCCTAAAGCACGACATAGATCATGAAGAAGGGGAAATATTTCCTAAAACATGTCATAGCCTTTTACTCATAGTTGTGGTGCACTTCACAACCATGAACATGACTCTAGTCGATGCGGTGTGTTAGATTTTGAGGACCATTAATAACCTAGTGCTCTAATACCAAGGTTGTCATGACCCAAGCCTAGGGCCTAGACATGACACAGTGAACGAAAATCCGAAGGGTCCCTAAATAAACCTCTTAGCATAACATTCACATATTCTTGGTCACGAAAGCAAAATAAATAACAACAAGAGATATAAAGAAAGGAAACGAGGCTAAGGGAAATCTTGGATCATCAGAAAACATTCAAGAGTCAAGATCATAGCATAATTACATCAATTATTCTAACAACACCTCTAGCATAGATTGGGCGGGGGCAAGACAATTTCCAGGCTCACCCTCATAGTATCAAATGTTTAACATAAAGAGATAACAAAAGCAAGAGTAGCATAGCTAGTGTCCCCGAACTTGAGGACTCACCAAAGCTTATCTTCAAGATGCCAAGACTGACCACGTGGAGGATAGTCGTGAGGAGCTCTGGTTCCTACATGGCAACATCATGTAGGCATAGAGTATGCATTACTACATTTAAATGTACTAACGTGTAGGATGCAATGCAACAAGACATAGTTAACATAGTCAAAATGCATAGTCATAAGCAACGGATAAGTACAATAACAATATGACATGAATGATCAATGCTTAAGGTAAAACATGATTGTAAATCATATGCTTGAATATAACATAATACATGTGTAGAAAGAGACCATAATCATAAACCAAGCAAGATATTACTTGGAATTCAAGGTGTGCCACCCACTTGGAAGGTGATTGAGTTACATACCCCTCAACACGGTAGATAGGCATATCACTCCCATTATATTGGTCAAGGTACATACCCCTCAACATGGTAGATGCTCATATCACCCCCCATTATAGTGGTCAAGGTACATACCCCTCGATAAAGTAGATGGGCATGTGATGCCCCATCATAGTAGTCAAGGTACATACTGTTTGACAAGGTAGATGGGCATGTCACCCTCCATCATAGTGGTTGAGGCATGTCACCCCCTCAACAAGGCGATTGGGCATGTCACGCCCCAACAATTTGTGGTCAACTTGTAACATTATAGATACTTTCATGAATTCAATACATACATACAATCCTTTACTCATAATAGAGTTAACTTGTAAACTATGTCATAGACCATCCAGAACTCAAGAGTCATGTCAAGACATTTTATGAAACACTTGGCGAGTATGTAATGCTAGTTCAAAGTCATGCAATTCAAGAGTGAAATCGTATGAGAAAACTCAATGTGAATCAACCCACCAACATATAGTAAAAACAATTAAGATAGCTTAAAATCTCTCATCATATCTCATAATAGATCATAGTTTCATAGCCCAATACATGCATAGTCACAATAGACAAACCATCCCATAGTATAAGCTAGAAATAGATAGACAAGTGTTTCTAATCAACCTTTCATAAAACCCCACATAATTTATAATAATAATTCATAATAAGTAATACCCATAAGTAATCCGACCAAAAAATCATGCACAATTCAAAAAACGAAAGGTTGGACACCATGGGTGAAATGACCCAACGGTTGAAACCCACAAACCTCAAACTTGAATTTTCTCTGATGAAGTCTTGTAGGAGACTTACTCCCCATGGACACCCGACTTAGGGCATCAGCCACAACATTTTCCTTACGCGGATGATAGTGCATACTCATGCCATAATCTTTAAGGAGTTTCAACTACCTTCTTTGCCTTAAGACAAGAGATAGACCTATCTTAACCACCGCATCATAACATACCCAATAAAAGATGGGTTTATTAGGAAATTGGAACCTAACCTTGCAGGTTCTATGATCAATAGAATCATGATACGCATGTAGCCAATCCATCCAAAGAATGATGTTAAAATCTACCATGTTAAGTTCAACAAAATCGCAAGGCAAGACTTTATACAAAATAGACACGAGACAACCCATATAAACTCTTTTAGTAACAATGGACTCACCAACTAGGGTAGACACTTCAAAGGATTCACATAATAACTCGATACATATGACGTGTATTGGCAACAAAAGGAGAAATAAAAGAAAGAGTGGCACCCGGATATAAAAAGCATACACATCAAGATTGTAGATCATTAACATACTGGTAACCACATCAAGTGCCTCATCCACCCCTTGCCTCCCTTGAAGAGCATAAAAGTGATTGTGACGTTGAGCACCCTGTTGTTGACCACCTTGTGTCCTTTGATTACCACAAGCTCCTTGTCCTTGACGATTGCCATCTATAACCTTGTTTGGACAATTCATTATCTTATGGCTCATTTTTCCATATCCGAAGCAAGCACCCATGTCCTTGTAGTATCTATATATCACTATGATTTTTGCCATACCTTCCGCACCTAGGGATAATTTGGTGACCATTACCACTTTGAGCTCTTGGGTTCGGCATCGTATCATTAGCAAATCTTTGACCTTGGACATTAGAGGACTTTTGGCCTTGGAACTTGTGGCCTTGATGGACGCAACTACTCTTGGTGCCTTGGAAACCACCATCATACCGAGCCCTCTTGGACTCTTCACTCCTCTCCTTTCTAAGTTTTTCCCCTTCAAGTTGCTTTGCATAATTCATGAGACGAGAGAAGTCCATATCTCCTATGAGCATGGTGGTGAGGCATTCTTCAATGATCAAGTTGGACACTCCTGACATGAACTTGCGTATACTTGTCCTAGGGTCGGCAACTAAGTTAAGGGTATACTCTGAGAAGTTGTTGAACTTTAGGGAATACTCCCTAACACTCATCGAACCTCACTTGAGGTTTATAAAATCCATCATCTTTGCCTTGCTTAGCTCTATAGGAAAGAAATAATTGAGGAAGATGACCTTGAATTTCTCCCAAGTGATAGGCTCACCATCCCATCTCTCACCCTTCCATTGAACAAACCATAACTAAGCGCCTTTTAGTTGATAGGCCACTAGTTCATCCTTCTCCTTTGAGTTAACCCCTATAATGTCAAGAAATTCATGCACCTCATAATCTCTTAGGCATCTTCTTCAACTTTTGAGCCATAGAACTCCGAAGGACTCATTCTTGTGAAATCCCTCACCCATGAGGCGGGGGTTGAAGCATGAGGAGCTTGAATTCCTTGGTTGGCCATGACCGTTGCTAATAATGTGAATACATTTTGGAATTCGGCATGAGTGACCCCTTTTTCTTCTTAAGGAACATTGGATCCAGAGGGGCTAGTTCAACCTTGGGAGTGGGAGCTCTTTGAGCCTCTTATCTTTAAGGCATGATCTAGAAGAGCAAAAGACCATCCATTAGAATAAGGGAAACCTTAACTCAAGTCTAAAGCATGTTATAGAATATGAAGAAGGGAATCATTCCTAAAACGCCTCAAAGCCTCTCATTCATAGTTGTGGTGTGCGTCACAACCATGAACAAGACCCTACTTGATGTGGTGTGTTGAATTTCCAAGGACCATTTACAAACCTAGTGCTCTAATACCAAGCTTTGTCACAACTTGAGCCTAGGTCCTAGATGTGGCGCGGTGAATAGGGAATATAAAAGAACCCCAAACAAGCCTCTTAAGCATGCATAGCACATCCTTAGTTGTGGAAGCATAAAATAAAGCAAATAACATAAAATATCTAGGGGAAACAGGACGTTGGACTCACGTTATGGGGATGTAGTAGGGGAGAGGATTAATATGGATCACATAGCAAATAAAGTCTAAAGGATGGGTGGGTAAGTATAACTCATGCTATGGGGGTAATTAGCGACTTAGGACTTTTATCTCATCCATACAACCAGCATTCAACACATAAGGGGAAGTAAGGGACTAAGAGAGTCTATCATAATACATAGTACAGTAAGAGTCGGCCTTAATACATACATATCTAAATATACAATGACACCTCTAATGCGAACGGAATAGGGGCCAAGATATGTCCAAGCTCATCCTCAAAAGATAATATCCATAAAAAATACAAGACTTAATAAGGAAAGAAAGTAAATGGCTATTGTCCCGAAGTGCATAAGGGATTTTCAATCGAATTCTCTAGCCATAAGGAGGAGGGTGGATGGGAGCTCTGGTCTCTACATGGTTAGATCTTGTAGGCAAAAAGTATGCGTTAGTATTTAGAATGTACTAAGTATGCGGGGTACAATGTAATAAAAAACACAAGTCGTTATTAAGTTATATGCATAAACATAATCAATGGGTATAAGCTCAATACATGATTGAGGCTCAATGCCTTAGTCAAAATATGTATGAGGAATCATTAAATTATATAACAAATCATACATGTATGGGTAAGGACAACAACCAACACTAAAGAACAAGCAAGTTACTATTTGGAATATTGATGTTCAGTCCATACTGGACAAGGAATGGTCTACTTTGACAAGGTAAATCAAACATTCACCTTATGGGAACTCCCCCATTTCAAAAATTGCTTCATAAACACCTTACGGGAAAGTCGCCCTTTTCGATTAACTTATGATAACAACATTATAGAAACACCATCCATTTAGGTATTTAACTAATATGTGTCATACGGGAACATAATCCTTTTTAGTCAACCACGTAACATGAGCTACATGGATCGATTAACTAATTCACAAACCTATAGTGGCAACATAGTTAGAGGACAATGGTTATCTACCAAGGTCCTCTCGGTGCTAGGTTACAATCCCAAGGAATATTCAAATCATACTTACAGCCATAATGTGCAAGTATCATATTATCATAGTATCTTCGTAGAGTAGCTCATCAAAACCAAAGCTTCATAACATCAAAATAGGGCTTCATAACTTCCATAACTTTCACAATATTATTATATCTCATAACATGCATAATATCTCTTTCAAAATATTTATGTTATTCATAGTTCGCATATTCTTGACATAAGGACCTCAACATCATATAAGCTTGGCATACAACTTTAACCAAATCATGGTAGGTACATCTACATAGGTTTAAAATCATGCAATTAAAAGTAAAAGACTTTAAAATAGTAAAATGGAACCATTTGAACATTATTCAAAATAACACACCATAAGCATAACAAGACTTAGCTAGGGTATCATCAACCCTCATAATATCATAAGTTTCACATGTCTTTCAATGTATAATCATGTGAAAAAGAGAAACCCCATAAATGCCTTCATAATATTTGATATTCTGTCAAAATACATCACTTTTGATTATGAAAACTTGGCATTTTGTGTATTCTCAAAGTGATATTAGTAGGTTTGATGTGTTCTTCTGTTTGTCTTTTAAGATTATAGGATTTGTCTTGATTTTGGCAAAAGTGTTGTAAATATTAAGTTTTTGAGAAATGACGAGGCACCCTATGGATAGTGGAAAATTCCATGAGCCATATAGAGGTTTTGTGGTTGAGATCCAGTGAAGGGCCTATTTTCAGAAGTTGCATCCACGAACGGTCAGACATTGCACGAGCCACAGATTGGTGTTGTGCCTTGAGAATCAGAATTAGAGGAGTTTCTGAAGAGTTTTCATACAAAACCCCATATGGGTTGAATGTCTAAACACGGCCCACAGAAAGGTTTTCATAGAAGCAAAGCCAGATTTTGAAATAGCAAAGTATGAAAGCAAGGTACAAGCAGCGGAACTTTGTATGGCCCGTAACCCATGCCATATAAGCTGCCAAATTTAGTTTTTCTATTTCATTTTGGACTTGTATTTTATTTATTATAAATAGGTTTTTACGTCTTTGTGATAGGGAGACTCACGATAGAACTGAAAAACACCTTTGTGACTTTATATTTTGTGACTTTAACATCAAAAAGATTATATTATGATTTCTAGTAAAGAATTTGGGATTTCTTGTTCTTAATTTCATCATTGTAAGTGCTTAATTATGTTATTCTATATCATGATTCTTTCATCTATAATGATTATGCATAGCTAAATCCACAATTAGGGTTGTGAGAACCATGAAGAACTAACAAGGTAAAATCGGATAATTCATAATTCTTAGGAAGTGCGCATACATGTATTATTTAATTCTCTTTATTTTGATCACTTTTTAATGGTGACCAACAATAGAAACCGCTTAATTTTTACTGATTGGATCGAGGTAGTAATGAATAGAAAAAGAGATTAACTAATAGAATTCAATGTGATCTCTCTCGTCTAATCAACCGTATTAGATTAAAGGGAGCTTGTACTGGAACAATAGGTAAGGGTTAGTAATGTCACACTATGGGGATGGATCAAAGCACATAGTGAAATTTACCTCTCGCATGGATCAAAGGATGTGATAAACTTAACTTACTGTCCCGCATACTACACAGTAGAAAAGAGCATGATTATCTGGTGATACTAAGTTAGGAATTCATGGAAAACACAATACCCTAATTAGGTTAATGCATTCGAGTTACTTGCAATTACTCCAAGTCTAATCGTATTCCCAGTGGGATTCGACCCTAACCTTGGTTAGGTTATATATCTTGACAACGACCACTAAACCTTCAGAAAAGAGGTGTAGCCTGGGCCACATCAATATTATCATATTAAAGAGTTCATAAAACAACCATAAATATCCATGTATTTTATGTAGATGATGAAGAAGAATAGTTGAACTTATGGAGGAAAGGCTTCCACAATCAAATCCACATACCTTAGTTGCTTGGAGACAAAAAATCTTGTTAGAAAGTAGACAAGTTCTGAAACCCTAGTTGGCACCCTTTGCTTGAATGTCTTGAGGAGCCTGAGAGAGTTTGCGAGAGGTTAGATTTAGGTTATATTTGTGAGTGTGTTGGAATGGAATGAATTAGGGTTGTATAGGGCTGATAAAGAGTCTTTTTAGAGGATTAAATGGCGTAGTATAATGTTAGGGTAATAAGAAATATCAAATTTTCCCCTTACAATTTCCTATCGAACGGGACCACGAGACCCCATTACAAGTCATGGTCAAGTTTATGAGTTGTAGGAGAGGGGGTTTTGTCTGATAAGATTTAGACCCTCAGAAAACCCTCTCTGATCCTCAACCTACGATAAGACTTATGGCTCATAAGTCCACCATGGGTTGTCTGATAGTTCATATATTAAACTTCATAAATCAGTATTTTCACCATGTCTAGCTAATATTCCACAAGCCCAAGATACGGCCTGTGGTGACACTTACGGCCCATAGGTCCTTTTGTAGACCCACTGGTACTCAAAATATTTTCAGATTTCATTTCTCAGGCACTTTTACATCCTCAAATATGTGGGGCCTTACACATGGAATCCAACATAATCCCCTACATTGGCACGGGGAGACCACTTTCTGGGTTGAGATCTGTCACTTCGCATGCATTTTTATATAGCATAAATGGCCTATGTGGATCCACAAGCCTAGCCTACAAAGACTCCTATTGTGGCACATAGTTAATGAGGTAAAAGGTTTCATCTAGGATTACTTACCAAACCCCACCACGATGCCTCATTCGGTGCAAAGTCATCCTACAAAATCTTTAAAATATATACTTATTCAAATTATGACACTTTAGAATCATAAGTAGCAAATTTTAAGAGTAGCTCAAACTTAAGGAACCACCAAGCAAGTACTATCCTTTCATCTTGGGGACCATCTTAAACATCTTTTAGAGCAATTGTTAACATGCTTATATCTTTGACAAATCATCTCTTTAAAACCTTTCTTTAATGTCCTAATATTTATCATGAATCAAGTAAAACTTGACTTGAATTCACCTTCTTTTGGGTCAACCTAGTCAAAGGCGAGGCGGTAGAGGAGAATCCTTCAATAAATCTCCTAGAATATTTGGCCAAAACCAAGAAAATCCTAATATCCGAAGGAGACGATGGTCTGGGACAATTCTTCACCACCTCCATCTTCTTTTGATCAACCATAACACCATCAACGGACACAATTTGACCAACGAATGCCACCTTCCTCAACAAAAATTCACACTTGCTAAATTTGGCAAAACATTACTTATATCTTAAAGTTTGCAACATAATCCTCAAGTAAGCCATTTGTTTATTTTCACTCTGGGATTATATCAATATATCACCAGGGAATGTCACCACAAACATGTCTAGATAAGGCTTTGAAATTTGGTTCATCAAATCCATAAAGACAGCAGGAGCATTTGTCAACCCAAAATTATATAACCAAAAACTTATAATGTCCATACCTCATCTGGAATGCCATTTTTGGAATATCACTCTCCTTCACCTCTAATTGGTGATACTTGGACCAAAGGTTTATTTTGGAGAAATAGCTTGCACCTTGTAAGTGGTCAAAAAGATCATCAATCCTTGAAAGTGGATACTCGTTTTTAATGGTCAACTTATTCAATTATTGATAATTTACACACATCTGAAGTGAACCATACTTCTTCTTACAAAAAAGAAATAGGAGCACCCCATGGGGACATATTAGGCCTTATATTAGCCCTTGTCAAGAAAATCCCTTAATAAGTCCTTCAACTCCGCTAGGGTCATTCGATATGAAGAATTAAAAATGAGTTGAGTATCGGGTAGAAGATCAATGCCAAAGTCAATTTCTCTTTCGAGAGGAATCAAGAAAGACATCTGGGAATTCAATAACTATAGGAACTGAATCAAGAGTAGGAACTTTGGATCCCACATCCCTAACCCAGACGACATGATATATGCATCCCTTCGAAATCATTTTCCTAGACTTCATATAGGAGATGAGCTTACCCTTGAATACCGAATTGGTTCCCCTCCATTCTAGAATAGGCTCACTGGGAACTTAGAATTTGACCCTATGGCCTCCACAATCAGTAGAAGCATATGATGCATGTAACTAATCCATACCAAGAATAACATTAGAATCGGTCATGTCAAGTTCAACATGGTTATATGGAAAGACTTTATGTAATATCACAATGGGACAATTTCTATAGACTTTCTTGGCTAAATTTGACTCACCAATCGGACTATACACCAAATATGGCTCTTTTAAGATTTCAAGAGACACATCAAACTTTTTTGAAAGATAGGGAGTAACTAAAGATGTATTGGCACCGGGGTCAAGTAACGCATATGCATCAAAGTCAAAGACCCGTAACATAGTTATAACCATATTGAGAGACACCTCAACTTCTTGCCTAACATGAAGAGCATAGAATTGGTTGCCATAGTGTCCATCTCCTTGAGTTTGGGCACCCAATGGAACTTGCTCTCTTTGAGCCATGTGACCTTGGGGATGCCCTCCCTTCCCTATGGTAGCAACATTAGGACACTTGAAAATTTTGTGGCCTATCTTCCCATATGCAAAACAACCATTAGTACCTCTCAAGCAATCACCTCCATGATTCCTCCTACACTTACGACACCTAAGACAAATATCACCACTCTTAAAAATATCAGTTTGCACCTTAGAGGTAGGCACCCTAAACCCTTGATTACCACCTTTATATGACCCTTGGTCTTGTTGGAAATGGCATCAGTCATTTCGATTTATCAATTTTTAATTTTTAAATATGCTAAACCAATAATAAACTAATAGAATATTTTTTATTAGTTTTTAATTTATTGGTTTTAAGTCCTTAATGGTTCAGTTTTCTGTTTACCCGATAACAATGATAATGAGAATGTGCATTAATAAAAAGTACATAGAGTACAAAGACTATGTTTATAAATTTGCAAAAGATATAATTAATTAATTACAAACTAAAATACTAAAGTGGATAACTAATCACTTAAGTAGTACAAAGATTAAAATATGAAAAGTATTGCTATAATATCTTATTATCATTAAATTAACAATATTTAATATTTTTGAAGGAATAAAATAGTAAATTATTATAATCTAATTAGGTTATCGATTTATTGAATAACCCAATAGTGAAATCGATATCAAACCAATAACCCAATAATCCTTTTTTTTCAAAATCATTAAAAACCCAATAACCTAATAGCCCGATAACAATAAACCAATCACGTTTTTATCAGTTCAGTTTATCGGTCGATTTGATTTTTGCACACCCCTACCAATACCAAACTTCGCATGGGAAAACCCACCATCAAAATGAACCCTCTTAGACTCCCCTTAGCCTCATCCTTTAGAGCTTCTTACTCTCCATTTGCTCAGGGTGAGTCATGAGTCAAGAAATATCTATTTCACTAACAAACATTGTTGTCTTGCATTCCAACTTTACCAAATTGGACACACTCAAAATAAACTTGTTTATACGGGCTCTAGGGTAAACTAAAAGAGAAGGTGCATACTTAGACAACTTTATGACCTTGAGGGCATACTCCCTCACACTCATAGAACCTTGTTTCAAATTCATAAACTTTGTCACTTTCACTTCCTTTAGTTCAAGAGGAAAGAAGCAATCAACAAAAGTGGCCTTGAAGACATCCCAACCAATAGGCCCCTCCATATTACTCCTCTTGAGTTTCCATTGTGTAAACCAAACTTAAGCAACTCCTTGAGTTGGTAAGCTTCCAACTCCACCTTCTTCTTTGAAGATATTCCCATAATCTATATAATTTGGTAGACCTCATCAATAAACTTTTGTGGGCGGATGGCATTAAGGTGGATCCTAAAAAAATAGATGTGATTTGAAATTGGCCTAGACCATTGACCCCTTCGGACATTAGAAGTTTCTTAGGCTTAGTGGGTTACTATCAGAGAATTGTGAATGAGTTCTCTTCAATTGCTTCTTCCATGACTAAATTGACTCAAAAGAAGGCTAACTTCATGTGTATTGACAAGTGTGAAAGGAGTTTCTAAACCTTGAAAGATAAACTTGTGTCTGCTCCTATTTTGTCACTACCAGAAGGACTAGAGGGGTTTGTGTTATATTGTGATGCCTTCCAGATTTGTTTGAGTTGTGTGTTGATACAAAATGGTAAGGGCATAGCTTATGCTTCTAGACAACTCAAAGTGCTTGAAAAAAACTATCCTACCCAGGATCTCAAACTAGCCATCATGGTATTTGCATTAAAAATATGGCATTATTATTTTTATGGGGTGCATATTGATGTGTTCACCGATCATAAGAGTCTCCAATATGTCTTCACTCAAAAAGATCTCAACTTGAGGCAAAGAAGGTGGTTAGAAATTCTTAAAGACTATGACATGAGTGTCCACTATCATCTCGGTAAGGCTAATATGGTGATGGATACTTTGAGTAGGGTGTCGATGGCTAGCCTAGCTTGTGTTTATTGTAGTGCAAAGGGGTGGCTATGAAGGTCCACCGGTTGGCTAGATTAAGGGTTAGATTGGAAGAGGTTGACAATGGGAGTGTTGTTGTTATTAATGCTTCTAAATCTTCATTGGTTGAGAAGGTGAAAGCTAAGCAAGATCTTGACCCCACTTTATTGGAATTGAAGCCATTGGTAAAAGATGGTAAGGTGGAGGTTTTCTCCTAAGGGGGAGAGGGTATCCTTAGGTACAAAGGTAGGTTTTGTGTACCTTGTGTTGATGGCTTGAGAGAAAAGACTCTTGATGAGGCTCATGGTTCTTCTTACTCGATTCACCCCGAGTCTACTAAGATGTATAGAGATTTGAGAGAGGTGTATTAGTAAGGAGGCATGAAGACGGATGTTGCCAAATTTGTTTCCGGTTGTCATAGTTGCCAACAAGTCAAAGCCTAACATCAAAGGTCGGGTGGCCTAACCCAAGACATAGAGATTCCTACTTGGAAGTGGGAAGAGATTAGTATGAATTTTGTAGTTGGGTTACACAAGGCTAGAAAGGGTTTTGATTCTATTTGGGTTGTGGTTGGTAGGATTACAAAATCGGCTCACTTTCTACTAGTTAAGACTACATATAGGGTTGAAGATTATGCTAAAATTTACATTCATGAGTTGGTGAGATTGCAAGGATTTGTCTATCATATCATATCGTGGTGCTCGATTTACTTCACACTTTTGAAGGTCCTTCAAAAGGGGTCTTGGTACAAGAGTTAAACTTAGTAAGGCCTTCGACCCTCAAACGGATGGCCAGAACTATCCAAACTCTTGAGGACATGGTTAGGATTTGTGTATTGGATTTTAGAGGTAGTTAGGATGATCATCTTCCGTTGATTGAGTTTGCCTATAACAATAGCTATCATTCTAGCCTCAGTATGGCTCCTTTTGAGGCCCTCTATGGTAGACATTATAAATAATGGATTAGGTGATTTGAGGTTAGAGAGGTGGCTTTGTTAGGACCAGATCTGATTTTAGAGGCTCTTAAGAAAGATAGGATGATTATAGAAAGGTTGAAGACTGCCCAAAGTCGACAAAAGTCCTATGCCGATGTAAGGAGAAGGAATCTTGAATTCAAAATTGGTGATTGGGTTTATTTGAAGGTTTCACCCATGAAGCGTGTGGTTCATTTTGGTTAGAAGGGTAAGTTAAGACCTAGATAAGTAGGTCCTTATAGGGTGATGAGAAGGATTGGTATGGTGGCCTATGAGTTGGAATTGCCTAGTGAAATGGAATTGGTTCATCTGGTCTTCCATGTGTCTATGTTGAGGAAGTGTGTGGGTGACCCTAATGCTATTGTGCCTCTTGATGTTGTGGGGGTAGTTGAAGACCACTTTAAATAGGAAGAAGTTCTAGTAGAGATCTTGGATAGACAAGTGAAGAGGTTGAGGAACAAGGATATTGCTTCTGTTAAGGTCCTTTGGAGGAATCAACAAGCTGAAAGTGCTACAAAGGAGGCTGAAGCGGACATGCAAAAATGATATCCTTATTTATTCCATTCTTCTGAATCTTAAGGTACAATTCTAAGTCTTTTATGTGATTTCATGTCTCATGTTCGATCCCCTAAGTCATTTGCATGCATTCATGTTTATATTGACAAGGTTCATGGTGATTTTACACTTATGTTGATATTTTTAAAATGGTATTTTAAGTGTGTTGTTGCATTCTTGTTGGGGATGATTTATTCATGATTAATGTAACACCCCACATTTTACATGTACTAATGCTATTTAAATGAATCATGTTATGTTTTGGTCAAATTTGCGTCAATTCTTGAATGTGCTT